>JACEFZ010020689.1:422500-623818 GCA_014155875.1 Cepaea nemoralis | reverse complement strand
TTTGTAGTTTTTTAATACATAAAACTGAAACTGTTTATGAGATGCTCTTCGGGTGGTTTGGTTATATCAGTGCACAATAAAAAAAGAGGTCATTTAAGGTGTGTGTATGTGTGTGTGAGAGTGAGAGTGAGAGTGAGAGAGAGAGAGAGAGAGAGAGAGAGAGAGAGAGAGGAGAGAGAAAGAGAGAGCCAGAGACCAACAAACATGTGGTGTGTTACACATTTCGTTTAAGTACGATGGATCTTGTACATGTATGTATGTCAGGGTATGAATGTGAGAGGAGAGAGAGAGAGAGAGAGAGAGAGAGAGAGAGAGAGAGAGAGAGAGAGAGAGACAGTGTGTGTGTGGGGGGGGGGGGGTGAGAGAGTGTGTGTGTGTGATGCCTTAGACAGATGTGTGTTTTATACGCTGTTACATCAATGTGTTTGCTAGTGTTGTGCCTATGTTCTTAATACGGTTTAACCTCTCGTTGCTTCTTTTGAAAATCCCCAGCTGATTACGGAGACAAGATGTTCAACGTTTAAGAAATGTTTAATTGCAACGTCGCTGATTCTCAGAGAGAGAGAGAGAGAGAGAGAGAGAGAGAGAGAGAGAGAGAGAGAGAGAGAGAGAGAGAGAGAGAGAGAGAGAGAGAACAGACAGTAAATGTTACTCCCCTCTTATCCTCTTTCCCATCCACCGACAGCCAATCAATACATGGTGTTGTCACCGCAAGCACGTGACGCTGCTCCACACATTCGTCCACAAGTATTTGGAACCTGCCGCCTCTAGCTAGCCAGTCAGCAGGAGACGACTGGCTCGGCTTCCTGACTACGGAGATAATCGACAAGCTCGATGGCCATTATATATGTAGTATCACGTTGTACCACTGAGACCGGCAAGACCCATGCAGTAAACACGGTCACGACTGGAGAAATCAGCATCCAATATATCCTAGAGAAGCAATGTATTGGAGAGGTTGCTGTTCTCCATTCCGAATCAGAAGTTCGAATTCCAGCATTGGGCTGGCATTCGTAGGTGAAGCATTGCTTTCTGATGGTATCACCCCCACCCCCACCCCACCCTCTCGTGAGCAAGTTACGCACGGTAAAAATTGTGCGGCGGTTGGATTGAGTAAACGTCAGGAGGGTTGACGGCCAAGAAAACGGGAGGGTTGACGTAATGGCAGAGGAAACACCTGGAAGATTGCGGTAAGGACTCAGTGAGTAATGATGGGAAGGCTGAGTAAGTAATGATGGGAAGGCTGAGTAAGTAATGATGGGAAGGCTGAGTAAGTAATGATGGGAAGGCTGAATAAGTAATGATGGGAAGGCTGAGTAAGTAATGATGGGAAGGCTGAGTAAGTAATGATGGGAAGGCTGAGTAAGTAATGATGGGAAGGCTGAGTAAGTAATGATGGGAAGGCTGAGTAAGTAATGATGGGAAGGCTGACATAAGTAATGATGGGAAGGCTGAGTAAGTAATGATGGGAAGGCCTGAGTAAGTAATGATGGGAAGGCTAAGTAAGTAATGATGGGAAGGCTGAATAAGTAATGATGGGAAGGCTGAGTAAGTAATGATGGGAAGGCTGAGTAAGTAATGATGGGACGGCTGAGTAAGTAATGATGGGAAGGCTGAGTAAGTAATGATGGGAAAGCTGAGTAAGTAATGATGGGAAAGCTGAGTAAGTAATGATGGGAAAGCTGAGTAAGTAATGTTGGGAAGGTTGAGGTAAGTGCTGAGGTAAAGATGGGAAGATTGAGTTAAAGATGAGCCGACATCGGAAAGATTGAGGTAAAGTCTAAGGTAAGGGCTGAAAAAACGTCCGAAAATATTGACGTAAGCGTCGAGGAAACATAAAGCGCTTGTGCAAGCAGTCAAGGCTTGTAAAGGAAGTCTTACAAGAGTCAAACACCACGTTGACCTACTGTTCACATAAGCACAAGGCGGTATCGTGCGCGCGTGTGAGCGTGCACGTGTGTATGAGTGCCCTATTTTCTAAGAAGAGTGAAACTGGAGAACCATGCGACACAGTGTGGAAAAGACTGACCATAATGCAGACGGCAGAGGAAGAAGATGAAGCATTAGTTGGCGGAATGACAGTCGTGGAACTGGCTAAGGAGCGGGCAACGGGTGGTTATAAACACCACGCTCCGAAGCAGGAAACTGCTAAGGGTATAAAATGTTACAGGACCATATAATTGTGTAGGCTTGAATGCACGGAGGGATAGATGGCCGGTCTTTCCCTCTCTTAGACCCTCGTCCGACCGTGCTCGTGATCTGCTCAGCGTAGCAGCCTATCACGCTAAGATGCCATCTGCGGGCGGCGATGCAATGCACATACCCCTTGCGGTGTTCTAAATAGCGTATACAAACGACAGCTTATGCAGCCCTCGGCTCCACGACGAAGAACATGACGATAAAGTATAAAGATATTTAATGCCTGTTGTATCGCATGTTTAGTTTTCTGAGCTACGAAAAACGCCGGGACGAGGAAAGAAACTAGTCAACGGACTTCACAAAGTATGTACAAGTATAAGCAAACCCTAGCGTCTTACCCCTGTAAGGTAAAGAATGTCAGGAATTACATTTACCTTGCTACTACTATCAATTATATACACACTAACTTTCTTAGCTAGTTTTCACCAGTCAACAGCTGTAATTTCAGAGAAGAGAACGCACCAAAGAAGCAAATACAAGCATTCATTACGAACAAAAAACAACAACGCATCAACAACCATCAACTACCCCCTGCACGTGTTATTACCCCACAGTCTGTTACATAATAACCCAGCCGAGGTAGCAACGCTAGATGCACAAATATAGAACTGACTATTTCTATCCGTATTTTTATCACAAGAGCTCATCTGAGGCCGTCTGTGGAACACTTAATGGAGTCCCAGAATAGCTCAGGTCTGCCAATACGTAACTATGGCGGAAGAGCTCCGCGACTGGCGGAGGGGTCGGGGCGAAGCTATCACACCAGCTGTGCTACACATAATGGCAAATTTAATGATCAAGGTAATATTATATTCACTGGAGACTCGTGATTTTTAGGATGAGAATGTAGAAGCTGGGACCTCAGTTCACAGGACACCGAAATAATCACATCAAATTTGATGAAGAGATTTACTGATTGAGGCCTCAGTTGACAGAATCATCATCATCATCATCATCATCATCATCATCATCATCATCATCATCATCATCACCGCCATCATGTAGTAGTAGTTTCTTTGCAGGTGTCTGCAATGTCCTGGGTCATCTTCGTGCCGGTTGACCTCTGCCTATTCTCCCAGCAACCATATGCCTATCACTGCTCTTCACAGTGGATGTGGCAGTCAAGGGGAAAACACCACGTGAATGTACTAAGAATCCGTTCAAGAACAGACCCAAAGCTAGCTAGGTATGTCGAGCACACAGATGTTCCCAAAACAAAATACCACACCATCTCAAAACCTAACATAACGTCTACTGTTTTAAGACCTGGACACAAGATCCTGCTGTAAGTCTAGGAAAATAACAATAAGTTAGTCCACGTAACTCTATTTCTGCTACTGTTGCATGTTCTCGCCGGACGTTGCGGTCAACCCCAACCCCAGGCGATTTTACGTTTGAGTGATTTGCCATTGTTTTCTAAACAGAGAAGTCAGCGTTAAAGTCCGTAGGAAAATAACAGTACATTTTGTAATATAACTCTTTCTGCTATAAATATCGGAAAACAGTACATTTTGTAATATAACTCTATCTCTGCTATAAATATCGGAAAATAACAGTACATTTTGTAATATAACTCTATCTCTGCTATAAATATCGGAAAATAACAGTACATTTTGTAATATAACTCTATCTCTGCTATAAATATCGGAAAATAACAGTACATTTTGTAATATAACTTTATCTCTGCTATAAATATCGGAAAACAACAGTACATTTTGTAATATAACTCTATCTCTGCTATAAATATCGGAAAATAACAGTACATTTTGTAATATAACTCTATCTCTGCTATAAATATCGGAAAATAACAGTACATTTTGTAATATAACTCTATCTCTGCTATAAATATCGGAAAATAACAGTACATTTTGTAATATAACTCTATCTCTGCTATAAATATCGGAAAATAACAGTACATTTTGTAATATAACTCTATCTCTGCTATAAATATCGGAAAATAACAGTACATTTTGTAATATAACTCTATCTCTGCTATAAATATCGGAAAATAACAGGGCCTTCGGTAACATAATCTCTGCCATAAGTGTCTGAGAATAACAGCAAGTTACTTAGAATAATTCTATCTCTGTTATAAATGTCAGAAAATAGGAAGTCCCTTAGAATAACTCTATTCTTAGACCCCACCACAGATCCGCCATACCGCACATCACCAGGCAGTCCTTGCGTTACATAATGTTCATCGGCGACATCTCTTGTGTTCTATTCCCGTATAATCTGTCTACAGCAAATTCCGAGGGGATATACACAATAACAATAATGTTAGCTACCCTGGACCGACAGACATAGGTTGTTTCTTTTCTTCGTCCACATCTTATTACAAGACCGGGGAGGAGGGAAGGGGGGGGGGGGGAGAGAGAGAGAGAGAGAGAGAGAGAGAGAGAGAGAGAGAGAGAGAGAGAGAGAGAGAGAGAGAGAGAGAGAGAGAGAGAGAGAGAGAAGAAGAAGAAGAAGAGGAAGAAGAAGAAGAAGAAGAAGAACGTTAACTGACTGGACGCATCGGGTGCGATAGCGTCGTTGATAGGAAACTGCGCGCATAATGTCATGAGCGCGGTGGAAGATTCGTCATCTCACTACGTGAATGAAAGAATGGCCACCTGTCCTTCTGTGCATTAAGATCTAGTTTAGTGTAGTTCAGTTTAGTCGACGGATCAACACCACGGCACACGGGTGTAACCCATAAGTGCTCCGTTCTACTCCTAACGCAAGCCTGAGTCCGGAGATTCTCAGCTCAGTGCACGAACTCCGTAGCACCGGCAAGGATCCTGAAATACTTTGGGTAGATTTTTAACTGGAAATTTTGCCCGGGCAGCGCCGTTAGGCTACTCTTTTTCGATGGTTATGGTATTCTTTTTCGATTTCCAACTGCCAAGGGATTTTTTTTTTTTTACCTGCACAACAATACACACGGGCGTCAGATCTCACTACCCAGACACCAGGATAAATTGTGTTACTAGAAGTCCACGTGAAAAAATCCCGGCTTCACCGGGGCTTGAACCCGGTGCGCCACCAGCACTCGAGGCGGACACCATACCTCGAGACCACTCAGCCCCCCCCCCCCCCCGTTTTAAGATCTAAGAAGATACGAAGACCCTATCACATCAAAGGCCTACAGCAGGATACTGCTTCGGGACAAATTTTCATTTAACGCTGGGAACAACACAATAGAAACAATAGAGCACGAAATATAGAAACAAGAGAGCATGAAATATAGAAACAAGAGAACATGAAATATAGAAACAAGAGAGCATGAAATATAGAAACAAGAGAGCGTGAAATATAGAAACAAGAGAGCATGAAATATAGAAACAAGAGAGCATGAAATATAGAAACAAGAGAGCATGAAAACAGAAACAAGAGTGCGTGAAATATAGAAACAAGAGAGCATGAAATATAGAAACAAGAGAGCATTAAATATAGAAACAAGAGAGCACGAAAATAGAAACAAGAGAGCACGAAAATAGAAACAAGAGACCGTGAAAATAGAAACAAGACAGCATGAATATAGAAACAAGAGACCGTGAAAATAGAAACAATAGACCATGAAAATAGAAACAAGAGACCGTGAAAATAGAAACAATAGACCATGAAAATAGAAACAAGAGAACATGAAAATAGAAACAAGAGAGCACGAAAATAGAAACAAGAGAGCACGAAAATAGAAACAAGAGAGCACGAAAATAGACACAAGAGAGCATGAAAATAGATACAAGAGTGCATGAAAATAGAAACAAGAGAGCATGAAAACAGAAACAAGAGAAGATCTTGAACACGTTGATCCTTTCACTTGTACCTTCACTATACGGAGACAAATATTTTGTTACCGCTGTTTACCTGGCTTGCAATTAGTACTCACCTATTATATCATAAACTTTGTGTCCTCCTCCTCCTCTTCACTGAATACAGTGCTCTCTCTCTCTCTCTCTCTCTCTCTCTCTCTCTCTCTCTCTCTCTCTCTCTCTCTCTCTCCTCCCTCTCTCTCAATCTGTATACATTCCTGTGTACCAACCGAAAGACCTACATTTGTATGTCTGACAGTCAATCTCTCTGTCCATTTACCGACCTACCAACACGTCTGTCTATCTGTGTACATACCCAGCAAGCTACCACCTACTAATCATGATTGCCCACCATATCAGTCGGTCTGTCCACTTATCCACCAACCTACTTGTCAGTCTGTCCGTCCGCCTACCAGCGTCCTCTTGTCTGTGACACCAACCAGACACACAGACAGACACACATTAAGCCAACACTACCGACCAGTAACAAACAACCTTCGATACAAGCCCTGCTGGAGACAATCCCCCGATAATGCAGGTCCCAGGCAAGACAAGCCGCATCACCGACCTCAACAAGCTGGTTCAAACTTCACGTGCGCTCGGTTGCACGAAACTCTCGATTCATAGCCCTCGAGGAAACCAGAGGCTGGGCCGAAGGAGGATGGAAGGAGAGATGTGGCCTGTGCTAACATCAGTCAGGACAGCCATCGGAAGCGGCTGCGACAGCGGAAGAGGCGTACAGTGACAGCGGAAGCCAGACGAGATGCCGGATCGAACATTCATCATAAAGGTGAACTGTACTAATTTAGAGATGAATGTATAATATTGTCCACTGCAAACATTGCTACACAAACAGCTTGTATTATGTTTCCTTGGGTTGTTTTTTGTTTGTATGTCTCTTTCTCGATATGGACAATGATTGGCGCACAGAGACAGAGAGAGAGAGAGAGAGACAGAGAGAGAGACAGAGAGAGAGAAAGATAGAGAGAGAGAGAGGACGAACAGATACACCATCACTGTCTGGAGAAAATAGCGCGCCAGGGAGTGATCAGAGAATCTAGCCGAGTCGGTTCTCCGAGGAAAGGCCAGATGGGCATAGTCTATTTCAACTGGTACCATTAGTATTGGGACTCTTCGCTGGTTGTTGAAGATGTTGACGGAGCGCGTATGGGAATGTCCTAACTGCTTTGATGTCAGTTCTTGACTCAACTCAACAATTCAGTTATTTTGGCAATTTCTATTATCGTTCCTTTTCATCTGCTATTATTACATAACCGTTCTAGGTAAGAAAGCCTGTGAACTTATTCAATGTTTCGTTTTATTCACTGTAATCTTCAAGGCTGGGTTCGTGCTTTGCGTGATGCTCTCGGCAACCGGCTTTGACGCTCTACGAAGAGAAACCGAGCCAATGGGATAACACCCGGTGCAATTAAGTCGACTCTCTCGCCTGTAGTACTTTAAAAAAGTTAACTGCATGTCCTTTACAGGACGTTGTAGTCACCATCAGCACTTTGTGGCTGTTTGTGATCTCTTGGTAAGTTTACGTGCAGTAGTTTGCCACTGCTTTCTGAACGAATGGCACTCATACCATTTTCATTAAAAAACAACAAGGTGATTTGCTGTCAAATCGCCCGCAGCTGTGTTTCGAACTGCGTCCGCAAGTCCTTCGCCACGAAGCGAGCGCCTTTAGTACTACACATGCTATATTCTTTATTTATTCCTGTTAGCTTTGTTAATTTTGACATTTAACCCCAGCGGCGTTCTATTCGACATGCTCTTTTCGGCTCCCAACTAGGGAGTGATATTCACATGCCTAACGTGCACGCGGATTCTCTAAATGTTTCGCCACTATAACAAAACTAGACGTCCGGTCTGCTACCCCATGATTGTATAGCAACCCCTTCTTACATTGTGTAAATCCAGAGTCAACAGTAAAACAAACCAGACCTGCTCGAATTGCAGAAAAACGTCGCCCCCCCCCCCCCTCCTTTCATGGTCTAAACACCGACAACACACACGCTTGACACACTAACGAATATAAATAATCCCACCTACCATTTCCAGCATCGCTATTATACTAATTACACCAATTATAGCATACTCTTTCAGCTGCACCGGGGACAGTAATACATGCAATGCCGCCATCATAGGCATGGGGGGTAATTAAAACCATACTTCAGCCATTACCGTCAACATAAGCACGGTTGAGTAATTAAATTACAGCTATACTTCAGCTCCGCACACGACAGCCACTCAAGCTACTAACTGGATCCAGCTATGATACTATATCATTTCAACAACTGAAATTCACCATGCAGCAAGCCCTTCTCAGAAGGTCGGTCTCGTCACAACCCGCCCGAAATACTCTCGATCTGTCGGCAGTTCGCTTGTCTCATGCATGTTCATTTATTTATTACAGAGGTAAGGCGGAAAGCCAATCAGCCACTGAGAGCTGTTTGGACAAGAACTCATGGGTCCAGGACTATACATCCAAAGTGCAGTGACTTTGTACTTGGGTCCAGTACCTGGGTAGTGGAACATCAAACACCTCCCGCAGTACTTGAACAGTGGAACACCTAACACCTCCCCCGGTACTTGAATAGTGGAACACCTAACACCTCCCGCAGTACTTGAATAGTGGGACACCTAACACCTCCCCCAGTACTTGGATAGTGGGACACCTAACACCTCGCCCAGTGCTTGAATAGTGGTACACCTAACTACCTCTCCCAGTACTTGGATAGTGGGACACCTAACACCTCCCGCAGTACCTGAATAGTGTAACACCAAACATCTCCCCCAGTACTTGGACTGTGGGACACTTAACAACTTCCCCGGTACTAGGGTAATGGAACACCTAACACCTCCCCGGGTACTAGGGCAATGGGAACCTAACACCTCCCCAGTACTGACGTTAATTCCTACCGAAGACAACTGCCATTCCCACCCCTGACAGGCCCAGACCAGGCTAGGATCTATTCCGGGAATCCATTTACAGGGAATCAGACTCAGTCAAGCAGTAAGGCAGCACTCAATCTGATGCCTTGATAAACCAAGCGAGGATGATGACTTCAAGTCAATGCTACACGTGTCGGGCGGGCACGAGCGGAATATCTATGTGAGATCTACGCTTGCTGATCTGAAATTAAACCAGGTTTATGTGTTGGAAACCTGGGTGTTATGTTCGTCCCTGTTTAAGGTGTATGTACATGCACCAGACAAAAGAGCTAGAGCTCTTAAGTTGGGGCGGGTTGCGGGGATCAACCCCCTACATGGCATTAAGTTGGACTACAACGTTGACTTCTCGTTCATAAAGCAATGGCAAGCTATACGGTGTACACAGCAACGTCCTGTAAAGGACATGCAACGTGTATATACATCATGCAACCGGCGCTGTGGCTTGGGGAGTAGTGAAACTGTGTGTCTCAATTCCCAAACCTAATCCAGGGTTCGAAATCAGCCGCAGGCGATTTGGAAGCAGACCTTTTTGCGTTGACTTCGATGGATGAGGCGCCAGCTCCAACCATATTACACTGTGCATGAGCTGATTTTGCCTAATGGTTAATGTGAAGACAAGAGGTCCGAATTCAATCCGAACACATTTGTATAGGGTTGGCTTCCTCGAGACAGATTCCAAAGTCACGGACTCTTATCAACCCGACGGTAGGTTTACTTTCCTAATAATTTTGCCAGGGTATGGCCTTTACGGCCTACTATTTGCAGTATCCAACTGCCATGGCGATTTTATAACATGCAAAACTTCCACACTAGACCTCTCGTTTTTCTCCCTTATACAAGAAGTCTACGTATTCGATCTCACTAACTACAAATTACATGTTTCTGCCAATTTATTTGGCTTGAAATATTCATAAAACACCAAAAGACCAACCAAGCACACAACAATCCCGTAAACATGTGCCCACTAAAGAAAACCCCTAAAACATATCACGCGAAACGTTCACCATTCTCAGGACAATTGCTAACTTATTTTCCTGTCAAGGCAGCCTTCCAGTTGCCGAGAGGCTGCGAAAACAAGTTATCCGAGTGTTTGCCGTGTTCCTTAGGCCTGGAGTGCTGTGTCAACATGGTAACCGTGGATTCCGCATGGGCGCCGCGTGTGAGATGCGGCCGGGGCGATCATTGGCTGCAGCATGAGCTTCAGTCGGCCGCCTGCTTTCTAAAGCGGTTTCAATGAGTCGTGGCATCAATTATCTTCAGATGGGCGGACTTGACTAACTAGCAAAGCGCCCGAAGACGGTTTTTTTTCTGCATCTTACGTGGCGCGCTCGCTCTTAATCTTATGGCGCGCTGATGGCGAGTTAAGCAGGTTCAACTCCTACACTGTTGGAGTTAAATGTTGACTTCTCGTTCAGAAAGTAATGACAAACTACTTACGGTACAATTGCCTAAAAATTCAACGTGGGGTTAAGCGCATCACCTTGCAAAGGACATGCAATATTTTTTAATTTATTATGCCAATATGGAAATGTGTGTGTGTGTGTGTGTGTGTGTGTGTGTGTGCGCGCGCGCGGGCGAGCGCGTTCACACACACACACATAACTACGGGGCAGTTAAACAACTTTATGGGATGAATGTTTAGTTCCATGCCTCGCTGCATTTCCTTCATGTAAAAATGCATGGTGTCCTTTTATGACACAGCACAATCCTTACCAGAGTACTGAACTGACCGCGTTGCCAGCCAACCAGTCAACTGCATACTTTGCAACCACGGTCTCTAATTAAGTGACCTGACCTGCTCCTGCCCTCTCCCAACAGATTCGCTAACCCATCAGCCGCACCACTTGCCCTGCGATTTCCCTCCCAGGCAGACACCCAAATGCCAAGTCAGGGCAGACACCCAAATGCCAAGTCAGGGCAGACACTGGGTGGAAGGCAGCACGCGCCCCAGCTGCCGGCACTGGCATCATTTTGGATCAATAAGCGGCGGTTGCTCGTTTATGCATCAGTGAATTCACACACACACGGGGGATAATTCACTCCTAACGTCCGGTAGAGTATTTAGGGCAGATAATTCTTTGATAGGAAAAGGTATAATGAACGCTATATTCCCTTTAGCCATGGTTATAAATGTTAATTATCCTCTTTAATGCCACTTATTTCAACGCCGTTATGTGTCACACACATAACAGTGGACGGTCGTGGACCAGATCTGTCTTCTACCGATATGGCCATGTGGCCAAGACATCAATCTCTTCCTTCCCCCCATTTTTTCCGACTTAATTTTGCCAGTTGTCGCTCAGTTTATTTCTCCTCATAAAAAAAAAAAAAATTTTTTTTGCGTATCCCTTACGGGACGTTGCAGTCAACACCAGCATTTTCAGCTGCTGGTGATGTACTAGGCAAGTGTTACGTTCAGTAGTTTGCCATTGCTTTCTGAACGACCGGCCCCTATACCTTTTTCGAAAAAACCAGCATCGCCGTGTTTCGAACCCGGGTATACGGGCTCACAAACCGCGTTCACAAGCCCTTAGCCACAGAGACCGTGCCATAAAAAATTTTGACCGTCTACGTCTAATTTCTCTAATCACTTTACGGTTTCCATTTTTGTCATGAAGAACGATCTCATTTTAATTACCTATCTTTGGTATTCTTTGTATTTTCCTCATAAACCACATTTCTGCTGCAATTGGATGTTTCTCGGCGTCAGGCTGGTCGTTAACTGTCCTCCCGACCCAGTACCATCTACATCAGGGGTGGCCAACCTTTTCAGTAGGCGGGCCAAATTTCAGAAATAATATTTCCTGCCGGGCTACGCACCTAATTTTTTTGTTATATTAAAGTAAACAAGCAAGAGTGCTACAGCTTCGACCACATCGTCGTTTCCCACTCTGCGGGCCGCAACATGACTACCGGCGGGCCGCATGCGGCCCGCGGGCCTCGTGTTGGCCACCCCTGATCTACATAGAGACTGTGCTATAGAACTTTCCATTCCCTCTCCAGGGAAACCAGAAGGGTGTATAATACCGGTCTTTGCTGAGATGTAAGGCGATCGAATGAACGTAAGGCCGGAAGCCACTCACCGGAAACGCAACTCCATTTACTCCCAGATCTTGCCCAATGTTAGTGTACCCTGGAATTGTGATGTCCCCTGACACCCACCAGCCTTCGATAGCAAAATACGCCGCAGCTTAGGAACCCCCGGAACGGACATGTAAAGTGTACGAAACGAAACAACTGTTCATACTGGCATGGCAGCACCTGCGCCCTCCCATGCCCGCCCCTGTTGCGTACAACGATGCCAGAGTTGTATGTCGTGCTGTTGTCACCGGACCAGGTTCACGTAACATAAGCCGTAAAGGATGCCAGCCTTTTTGTTTCTCCATGTTTTGTGCGGGGTTGTTTACGGCGTATCCGAATACAGATGATTACGGAAGGCATGGCATCCTTCCTACAATATATAACAGGCATGCACGCACACATGAAACATTCCGACCCATTCAAAACGATGAAATAAATGTTTGGCACCGGACAGACTACTAACAGAACGTCAGCGGTTGTCGGAAGCGTTACAGTAGTGACCAATATGGCGCGATTTAATTTGGATAAGCACCAACAATGAAACAGCATTTCTTTGCACTTCCTTTTTTTTAAATTAATTATTTTACTAACATATAAAATATCTCTCTCTCTCTCTCTCTCTCTTACAACAGGAAAATTTACTCACTTGTCATCCGACATGGTCTTGCCTATGCTCCTATGCCTGGGGGCGTGGCTGACACTACTGCCGCTGTATCTGACGGGTTCTGCCGCGGTAGGGGCATTCTTGACCTTCACAGACAGTTCTTCCTTTACAGCTGGTTCCACTGAAGGCTTTTCTTCTACTTTCATTTCCTTGGTAATAACAGCTGCTTCGCAGACTGGCGTCGATGACACCGTCGCTTCATTCTGTGATGTCGCGATTTTCTGGTTTTCTGTAGCGTGGAATAAAAACAAACCTCTCTGTAAAAATGCCAGTTAACCCAATGAACAGCGCATGAACACTGACTAGCTTAAAACCGGAAATATACCGGAATCAATGCTGCTGAATGCCATCTTATCATGACTAGTCTTACTCATTTCTATACTTTCTATTTATATAGTAGTTTACATATTTTCTAAATCTCATAAAAATGTGTTGTACTTGCTATTTATGAGGGAATAAATAAAGTCTTTGGCCTGTTACTTCACTAGAAGACCCTCAGATGTGTATCTAAACATTGTTTACTCCATTTCATTGTCAAAATCAAGTCAACATATATTAAATAAGTCATGCACTGTATAAACGATGATATGGACATACTGATGACATTGAGGGGTGAAAATATTTCATGAAGTTGTATGATCGATCAGTGCCTCTCGTCCGTGCGAACACACGGATATAGTGCAAAAGAGACAAACGCCGATAAGAGAAAAATCAGAGAAATGGACAGGTTTGCGAGTTTAACGTGTCTTCAAAATGTCACGAATTTATGAGTGAATCAAGAGGTACAATTTGTCCAGAACACATAGAATCGAAGGTTATGATAAAAAAAACATTGCGTTGGCACCGGCAGGTGATGACAATCACTAGGTCTGGCGTCACCGGAACCGTTAAATTCAAAATGGACGATTGTTCCAATATGTCATCTATGCCAAAGACGAGAACTGGAAACTTGGCGAAAGGTCGATATATTTATTGCCTTCATTGTATTCTACTGCATGGGCCATCATTGTCTTTACATATAAAACCACATAAACCCAGCCCCACACTTATCACAAGGATGTTGATCCAGCTATTGACACCTCGCCGGTAAGAACACATGCAAAGCACGCGCTTAACGGAAACCCTGACACTGATATCAAGCCTGACCTGTGCGTGACGATGCAAGACCACGTGTCGTTATTTACTGTTTGCCCTGCGTCAGCTTCCTTGTTCGCTCACCTCCATGGAACTCGCATGAGCCAGTCTAGGGATCTGTGCAGTTATATATTTAGGAATCTGTGCAATTACATATCTAGAGATCTGTGCAATTACATATCTAGAGATCTGTGCAATTACATATCTGGGGATCTGTGCAATTACATATCTAGGCCAACAAAAACATTTTGTAATCAGCTAATGATCAGTCTTATGCAAATGTCTATGTTACCCGTAACATACTCTATGCCTTTCCAAGGAAATGCGCGGAGACCTAAAGCCTTGGTTCTTCACATGTCGCACAAGAGTGCACAGCTCCAATCCACAGGGCTCAATAACAACAGCAGCAACTCCAACAACAATAACACATCCGGGAAAAGATTTAGAACCATGAAATAAATGTGTGAAGGAAAGCATAACAACGATGGCGGATTGATGTGACAATACTACATCTTACAAGGTTAATAACAAATCAATAAGAGGAATTATCAACCGAGGCTGCATACAGGAAAACAATGATGGAATGTCCCTAGCTGGATATCCCACAGAGAGCTGGGAATCAATAAGACGAATCATCGACTTATGCCACATACAGGAAAACATAATGACAGAACGTCCGGATGCTGCGGCATGACAGCACAAGGGAATGTGAGCGGCGGCATTAATCCCTGTCGCTGGTTGACTTTCTTGCATTCGGCTCTAATTAAATATTTACATTGTATGGCGTTTTCATAGAGCTGAAGGGGGAGATATAGACAGACAGACAGACAGACAGACAGACAGACAGACAGACAGACAGACAGACAGACAGACAGACAGACAGACAGACAGACAGACAGACAGACAGACAGACAGACAGACATGACAGACAGACAGACGGGATGACGGACCGAAATTCTCACGGATGGACAGACAGAACGACAGAATGACAGGGATGAATGTGAGGCAGGCAGACAAACCATTCGATATGCAAGCCGAAAACAGGTCGACTGACAGACAGACCTCGACATGCAAGATGATAAATAGGTTGACTGACAAACTGACAGCAAACGTATAGGAATATGGAAGGACAGACGAACAGACAATCAGGCAGACAGACAGAGTACACTAAATATATAACAAAATGCCATAACATATGTTACGTTATGAAACATATAAAAAAATCTCTCTCTCTCTCTCTCTCTGCATAAGTGTCTCAGCTATTTCAGCACAGCAGAGCATGCACAAGGTGATGAAAAATCAACAAAATGAAACTGACAAGGTGCAACAACTTGACAGGAAGAGAGAGAGACAGAACACCCCAGCAGATAGAGTCGGTGAACAGTACAGGAGGGCAAACACGAGGACACACTGATGAAACGAGCTAGGGTCTGTCAGAATCAGTTACCGTCCGGGAACGTTCAGAAGTTATGTGATATATATATATATATATATATATATATATATATATATATATATATATATATATATATATATATATATATATATATATGTGGTTGAAATTTGCGAGTGTGTGTGTGTGTGTGTGTGTGTGTGTGTGTGTGGAGACATACAGACATACATGCAGGCATAGAGACAGACAGCCTCCCTGTTTCCCATTACCTGTAGCTCTGTATTTTTTATCTATCTCTAAACTAGAGAGAAAGAGAGAGAGAGAAAGAGAGAGAGAGAGAGAGACAGACAGACAGACAGACAGACAGACAGAGACATAAGTGCGGCATCGACGGCGATGGGTCGAGCAGAATTTAGATAGACAGACGTCACAATAAAATTTAAGTGGGGAAAAAGGAGCGAACGTAAAACACGGTGAAAAAGAATACAAAAACGGTGAAAAAGATTGAAATATATAAACTGCTAGAGCAGTGGTTCTCCCCCTTTTTTGGCCCATGCACCCTTTCACCATATGTTCAGAACGTGATTTTCCCCTCCCCCCTTTCGTATTTCCTCCCTATAAATTCCCCCACCTCGCCCCTACACAGTATACGTAAAAATGAAACCTAAATGTAATAACACATACTAGAACAAGTCTAGATGTCTGCATAAAACGTGATTTGCGAGTCTACTTACGTCATAAAACGAATATCAGAAGAGCGAGAAGTACAGAACCGTAAAGTATGGAGGGAAAAACAATATCAAGTAACCGGTTCTTGTGTTAACGCAATTTTGAAATAATCTTAACCCCCCCCCCCCCCATATTTGAAAAACCCTAAATCCCCCCGGCGGGGGGGGGGGGGGAAGATTCTCCATCGGTTGAGAACCACTGTGCTAGAGAAACCTTGAGGCCACGCTAGACAATATAAAACGTCGATAGCTACAGGCACGCTATCTGCCTCTAGATGACGATAGTGCCCCAGTGAAGGGCAAAATGTACTTCGACGTACGACTAACTAGATTATCATCATCATCAAGTGCCATGCCAGCTGGCGTTGTCGTTCATGTCTCTCCACACATCTCTGGATCAACTGCTGCTGATATTTCTCCATGCCACCGTCTCAATCCACCCGGCATCATTTCACTTGGTCGGCTTCTGCCTCTCTTCCCCTCGATCTTTTCAGTCATCACGATGTTCTCCAATGCCTCTTATGTGACTATTTATGAAATCTTGGGAAGATAATGTGGTTGTTTCCCCTTGCCGTCCACATCCACATGGGGGTCTTTTATCTCTGCCTTTGACAGCCATTACCGGCTGTCAGAACAAGTGAGTGTGATAGCCCTTAAAAAGGGAAGGTATATAACCCACCTAAACCCACAACAATGAAATATGCACGAATTCCCTAAATTAATCAATGGGGCGCATTGGGTTTGAAAAACATGTGTCTACAAAGGTATGTGGGGAAATTCTCACTGAATCGGGATGGTGTCATGGACAGGACATCCGTTGCTAGCGAATCTACTCAGTGCTTGTACGGAAATCCCCAAGGCAAACGAAATATAGGAATATAGGACAAATAGGAGAAGCGGGAATTGGCTTTAGAAGTGGTTGATTGCCTGCTTGGTGGTGAATCCGGACGGAGACTGTGGGTGTTAGCTCGTAAATCCGAGGCTAACGTGTTTAAAACCTCGAAAAGTACTAGACTCTACTGGAGGAGCTATGTTAATGTCGCTACATTTCCCCAGATAGCGGCCAAAGTACATGTCCGCGGGGATTGTGCAGCAGCTCGCATACCCCTTTCTAAACCCAGATAACAGCGGAATATGCTAGAACCTGTTGGATATTCACATCTGCTCGGAGGCATATCGGGATGTACACAGGTCATGATTGGGCACAGTACACACACCGACTGGAATTAAACCTAATCCGATAAACAGCAAGGGTTATGAGGACATGGAGTGAGATGGTTGGACAACTGAGATCCTTTGTGCGAGTAACAGGCAGAAGAGACTAAACCGAGAAGCAGTGAATCGGTTGTGCATGCACTGGAAACGAGAGTCAAGTACAAGCGGAAATGTGAAGTATCAACGAGGTTTGCTCAAGAAGAAAGGGCAGACGTGTCAAGCCTACAGGACTCAATATTGTCATTATGTGTGGATTTGGGAGGCTCATAGAAGGAGCATTACTTGAGTTCAATGGAGGATAAAAACTACTTTATGGATTACAATGGGACATGGTTGAAACGTAAACATACAACAAACAATAGAGCGGAAGTGGGTGCACTGTGACGAACACACACACGACATGAAAGAGAGGCAGGAAGTAGGGGAGAGAGAGAGAGAGAGAGAGAGAGAGAGAGAGAGAGAGAGAGAGAGAGAGAGAGAGAGAGAGAGAGAGAGAGAGAGAGAGAGAGAGAGAGAGAGAGCTGAGAAACAGGTACCTGGGTGAAATAGGAGAGAATGCAGGGGAGAAGGACTGCAATGACATTAAATAAACAGGAATGCTGAACTTATGGAGAAAACTAAATACGGCATAATGGTATATTCCAAGGAATCGAGAGGTGAGCAAAAGGCGCTGGGCATTGGGTAGGAAACACATTGAGAAAACATGGCAATAGTATGTATAACTAGAAAGTTCTTTCTCTAATCCCACGGGACAAATGTAACAGAAGGAGGAGACCTTAAAACACACGGCGAACTAAATTAGAAACAGAGATGAATATGTGGGAAATAATATGATTCTATACTCACTCAGACATTGACAGTGTCTAAGAGGGAAAACATAAATCCACACTATATCACAGTTTCCAACAGGACCAACATGAATGGATGCTACATTCACAATTCTTAAGAGGACAAAGATAAAACCACACCATGTTCTCAGGTTACGAAAGGACAAATACACATCCACACCATATTCACTTTATAAAAGGACAAACACACGTCCACAAGATATTCAGTTTATAAGGACAAACATAAACTCACACCATATTCACAGTTTATAAAGGGACAAAAACAAATCCACATGATAATCACAATAGGCAACAAGACAAACACAAATGCACCCGACATTCACAATTGTCAACAGAACAAACATAAACCCACACAACAACCCACCACACCATTTCCCCACAAGTCATCCAGGTGACCCTACCTCCTCCCTCAAGCAGGAATAATCCCACACGTAAAGACGTTAACTCTGGCGGCCTCCCACCAGACTGGCAGCCGCTCCAGCGACACCACTACATCAAGTTGGTAGGGCCCCACCGATGTTGCCACCTTCCCCCTGCTTGGGCTGCAACAAGACTCCATCCAGCCGGGCAATTGAGAGATTCCCATTATCATGCGATCAATATTCGTTATCAGATTTAGTTACGAGCTATTTTCATTCCCCCGGCTATGTTATTCACTTCTTCTTGGGGACCGGAGCAAAATTTTGAGCTACAAACGTCATAACAAAATAACAAGCAGGTAGGGAGGGACAGACAGACAGACTAATAGACAGACGGGCTGAAAGAGGAGGGATGTCAAAGTGAGTGAGAGAGAGAAAGAGAAAGAGAGAGAGAGAGAGAGAGAGAGAGAGAGCACGATGTGAAGAAACAAACGTCTTCAGCGTTTTGCAAGATAGAGGATGATGATGATAATTACCAGGAGGAGGAGGAGGAGGCTAATAATGATGATGATGACCCGTACGTCTTGATATACATTACAACGATATTGCAACGACTTACCTTTCCCTGCTTTTGAGGCCTCACTCGCTGGAAGTTTCTTCGTGTCCTGAAACGAAAAAGTAACAAATAAATGTGCTGTTCTCATATACTCTCTCTCTCTCTCTCTCTCTCTCTCTCTCTCTCTCTCTCTCTCTCTCTCTCTCTCTCTCTCTCTCTCTCTCTCTCTCTCTCTGACACGATAAGCTCCCATTTATATTCTAGCACCGCGATGACCGTTCCATTACACGGGTTCAGAAATGGCAATCCATTAGCTTTGCCAGTGCATGTACAGGTTTCATACTGTGGTCACTGAGGACAGAACTGAAGCCACAGAGAAGAGAATATTAGGCTATTGTAGTCACTGTCTGTAAAGCTTGTGATACACACAGAAGGATCGCAGGATTAATAGTACACGCACTAGATGGATTCAGTTGCAAGAGAGAGAGAGAGAGAGGGGGAGAGAGAGAGACCAGAAGAGAAGAGAAGAGAAGAGAAGAGACCATATAACACTTGTTTCCCAAGTTCCCTAGTCTACGAAAGCTCCTCTTACCTTTTGTATTATTATTATTATTATTATTAATATTATTATTATTAAAATCGCTGGCTCTTGTGGTGATCTGGACTATATGGCGCCGGCCGCCATTATTTCCCAAGACAGTCCCAGTTAACTCATGCCAAGCCGTGTGTACACAACCAGCTGGTAACTTCATAACCAGCTCGCCCTCCCTGACCCTTAACAACAAGCCCACTCTCTATCTGTGTATGTATGTTGTTTGTGTGCTGAGGAAGACTTTAACCGCAACGTCAATTTTGCTGCTTGTGATCGTGTCTTGTAAGGCTGCCGAATCTACGTCATGATTTTGTTGATTCAATCATTGCAAGCATGCTGTCAACGTGTTCATGATTGGTTGGGTATTACAGCTAAATTATTCTACAAGATGAAGTAGACAATCTCACGACAACGTTTCTTGGTCGCCTCTCACGACATGCATGGTAGCTTATAGTGTTACTAATCCCCGCTCCCCCTATAGGAGTCCGTAATGCTCGGGCGGAAACCTGTAATTATCTATGGGAAACTGTCCAGGCATGCACAGTTTAATGTTGCTCACGTGTGTTTTATAGCGATGGGGAAAACCAGATGCACCGACGACAGGTAAATTCAGGTCGAGGTATGTAAATAAAGTGAGTGATTTTAAGCTGAGTGGGTTAAGTGAATGCTCACATCTTCGCGATTGCCCGTGTCTTGTCTTGGTGTGATTAACATACCGACTTCGGGGAAAGATAACGATGACACATAGGGAAATGATGTGACTGACAGAGATATAGGTAATAGTGTAAATGACGCAGGCATGATAAGGCAATGGGATAAACATAGACTGGATATGACAATGGAATAGAAGCAGACTAGGTAAGACAACAGAATGATTGACGCAGCCTAGAAAAGGCAATGATTAGATGGGAAAGATATTGAATATTATATATTGGAATATTGAATGAATATTGGCACCTTGCCGTCTTAACAGACGATAGTTTGTGCTTTAAAAAGGCATAATAACTTTTACCTATGGCGGTAGTGAATGTGACTGATAAGGCCAATTCGCGCTGTAAGACCAGGAATGGAGTTATTGCCTCTCCATAGCACAAAGCCTGGGCTAAAATATAGAGATCATGTGTTGCCCATGCAGCATGATCCCTCTCTCTACCTGTCTAGTTTACCCCAGAGGAAAGGTAACACCCCTACATCTGGAACAAGACAAGCTGCAGAAGCTGCCGGATCAGCAAAGCAATGCTCTAACTGTCCGCCTGTCGGAGCTTCGATCCTAGACCAGCCGCCAACCAAGGCTTAGGGCCTGGTCTGCCCTGCCATGACATTTGTCTTTAGATAGCATTTCCTCGCACCAGGGTAAGGCTTGTACCCTCCCAATTGCGCTCTTCCGCCCGAAGCCGTTGGCACAATGTGGGGTGTCGGGTTTCTCCTCTCCTCTTCCCGAACATATAACTCTCCATCATTGTTCTCTCCAAACTTTCATGACGCCTCAAGCGGGCAAACTATTTCAATTTTCTTTAAAACAAAACTAAAATCGTATCTCCACTACCGACTTCCTCCTTTCCCAGAAACTGTTACAATATATTTACACGTCAATCTCCCTTACCAGCTAAAAATGTCCCACCTGACACCCATTCTTCTGTCCCACTTTAATTAACGGTAGAAGGTGACAAACCGACAGGGCAGAAAGACAAACTACGGCAAAACCTTCATATCGAATGGGCGACACCAGTCACGAGTGACAACTGCTGGCAATCCATCGATCATCAACCAAATGACGGTAGCAATATTATGGATTGTCCTGTACATCTGACAAGCAAAAAACAGCCGCCGCTGACACTAATCCTACCGTCCGTACCCAGTACATGCGGAGATGACTCCAACTACTTCTTCATGTGAACGGTATTGAGATTTAGGGCGACAGACCGATACATGTTTACTCACTGTTTGTACAAATTTTTACAGCAGTGGTATTAACCGTGTGTGTCTTAGACAACCAGTCACAATTCATGCCTTGAACAACCAACCACAGTGCATGCCTTAGACAACCTGCTACACTGCGTGCCTTAGACAACCAACCACAGTGCATGCCTTAGACAACCAGCTACAGTGAATGCCTTGAAGAATCAGCCACCTTAGACGTCTAGGCATAATAGTATGACTTGGACAACCATTCACGGTGCACAGCCAGTCGTGGTGCACGCCTTGGACAGGCAGTCATGGTGCACACCTTAGAAACCCAGCCATGGTGCACTCACTGAACAACCAGCCATAGATGTATGCTAAACATTCCAATACTAAACATTCCAATTCCAATTATTCAACAACAACAAAAAAATTCAAAATTCGGTCTCGTTCAACCTGCCTCCTCAGCTTTGGTTATTGCTGAGATCCGTGGTTGTGAGGACTGTTAGTCCTAATTCATACTGGTTTTATTTGATCCGCTCTGTTTGTCGGATAAGGTTATTTTTGTGCTGCCTGGTCTTATGTTGGTCCTGATAAAGACCGGTCCTTGGTCGGGCCTACTAGGTTCCGCAGTCTTTCGTTTGTTGGTTTCTTTCTCTATTAGCATTTCTACGTGCTAGTTTGTTTCTTGAGCAACTGGGGTTAGAATTAAATTGTAAAAAGACTCAGGTTATGGTCGTCACTAGGAAGAAAGAAGTGCCACAATGTAATATACAAATAAATGGAAATATTCTTCAACAAGTGAATCGGTACAATTATCTTGGAACAGTCATAACATCTGATGGGAGATGCCTTGAAGAGATTAGAATAAGAATCGCCATGGCGAAAGTAGCCTTTAGCAAGATGAAAAACATTCTGACCAATAAAAAGATGTCAATTGAAACGAGAAAAAGAGTGTTGAGGGGATACATACAGCCTGTTCTTTTGTATGGATGTGAGACTTGGGCAATGAGCAGTCAGGATGAAAAGCATCTGATGGCTGCGGAAATGTGGTTTCTGAGGAAAATGCAAAGAATGCCATGGACAGACAGAAAAACCAATGACCAAGTACTACAGGAGACAAATGAACATCGTAGACTGATTAGAGAAATTAGACGTAGACAGTCAAAATTTTTTGGACATGTTATGAGAATAAATGGATTGGAGAACTTAGTGACAACTGGCAAGATCGAGGGGAACAGACCAAGAGGAAGACCGAGAGGAAAATACCTGGATGGCTTGGCCACATGGCATGGAAGAGACAGGAACACTGAGCTGATCCACGACGCTGGTGATCGAGTGAAATGGCGAGTCATGACCGCCCACGCTTTCCGGCATGGCACATGATTGATTGATTGATTGAGTTGTTTCTTGTGTTGTCCTCACCGGGGTTGGTCCCGGTCATGTCCAGTCCTCATAAGGACTCGATGTAGGCAAAGGCAGAGAATTCAAGTGCAGTCTCAGGTTGTCCCCCCGGGTCAGCAGCCCATACTCCTCTACGTTTGCTTTCTCGTTTTCATCATCGGTGTACTAAACATTACTTCTTCTCTGTTTATTATAGTAAGTGTTTTCAAGGAGCGCTTCGCTGATGACAGATTGCTCAGAAGTAGCTTTTTTAAAAATATGTTTGATATTACGTTTTCAGAGCGATTTTCATAGCTTTCCTGCTAAAAATAAAGTAGCATAAATGTTGACATGTTATCACACAGGAAAGGGAGGTGTGTCAGCGCAGTCATTGGAAGTAACGACGACCAGTGACACCATGACTGCCAACGTAAGATGGTCTTCATACCGTCATCACGTTCGCCCAAGCAATCGTTGTTAATTTATTTGTGGCAGCTCAATGTACTCGCAACCTTCGCCTCAGAAAACACATTTCCGCTGTCTATGGCAATACGACATAACACAAAGCGGTCCTAAGGAAGTACAACCAATGCACACGCTATAACCGATATCCGTATACGTCGCTCCCCTGCACCGTTATAATCCCACCGCCTCTTAAATCCAGGTCTAATCCATCTCTGTGGATGTGTCTACACACGCTATCCCTTCTACCTGCCATGACTCGCATCCACATCTTTCATCTGTTAGTTGTCATGCTCTGATCCGCCCCAGTCTGTCTTCTATTTACACAAACGCGTGTCTTCAGCTATGCGCCGACGTTTGACAAAGCCAATGCATGGGTTATTAACTTATAAATCTCTGAACAAGTCAAATGGTGAGCCGGAGAGAACAGAGAACAAATTAACAGATTCTTAAAGGTATTTAGGAAAATAGACAACTAGAAGAATATCGCCCGCGTTACCTGAGCTTCAAATAGGAGGTAAATAACAGAAATAGTGTAATCCTTCTGTGCATGTCGTAAATGGCGGCCAAAGGGGGTTGGTCTGAGCCAGCATTCGGTCAACCATGAACTGGCCTATGACTGGCTTGGCATGCACGGTTGTCGGCCATTGAGAATCACAAGGCCAAAAGAAGAACAGGAAAATATGCACACACAAAACATACCGTCTTATCGTGTAACCAATATGACATCTACCATTGAAAATATCCGGAGGGAACGGAAAATGGAGGCGTCGAAGAACTACATCACAGGGACACAAACGATGATTCGGATTCAGAATTAGGTTAAGCCAAAGAGACGAGCTGAAATGCTGAGAGCGTGAACTGTAGAGTGAGACATGAATAGAAGATGTCACCATCAGTATTAGAATTGAGTAACATGCTGGTGTTAAGTAAAGGGGGGGGGGGGTGCGAATGGTATGATCAAATGATACCAACAACAGTCTCCCGACTTACTAACCTGGTGGTGATGAAGATGATGATGATGATGATGATGATGAAAATATGAGGCAGAAGCGTGCGATCACATAGTTCATCACCTGTTTTCAGACAGACTAACAAGATGGTGGTGATAAACTGGGGTGATATTAGATTACTTCAGCCTCTTGTCTTCAGACTGACTAACACGACAACAACGATGATGATGATGGTGATAATGATGATAATGAAGATGGTAACGATGATGATCACGACAAGTGACAGAATAGCGACACGATCAGACTTCAACGCCAGCCTTCGATTGACCAACCTGATAATACTGACGATGAAACCCTTCAAGGAAAATCTAACAGCAAATAATCTGGTCGATGTGACATGCCAACATAAAAGATACAAACGCACTTGTTATACAAATGACAGCGCACAATGAAACAGGACACTCAAAACACAATCACTGTCAAACGACGCAGTGCACTACAGTAGGTAGTCAGGGACACAATGAGTGGGTGGAGGTTCCAGGGCAAGCATATGGGGAGGTGTACACATGTCAGACATATACGGCGGTTGTATTCCTATGCATTCTGTAACATGATAGTGTACCGCACGTAAATGTATAGACTTGTAGAACTTGAAAGGTATTGTTCCAAAGACTCAATGTGGTGATCCGCGAGGAGACGAGAATATTGAAAGTGCGACGTGGAAAAACCAGTTTGAAAACCCGTGTTCTAATACATGTAACTTGAGACAAACCTGTTGTGTTGCAAAGCGTAAGTAAAAACGCGCATGCACACACACACACACACACACGTACACACACACACACACGTGCGCGCACACACACAACACACGAATATGTCGAGCCAAGGACACTGTGCCATACTTAGAATTGCACACATCCCCGACGTAAATGTCGGCACGTTTAACCTCATTCCGCAGGAGTAATCATTTTGTGCAACACCTCATTCAGTCCTAGGAATCATTATTATGTAAGACAACTTGGTCGTAAGGAGAACTGTGAAAGAAGGCTGCGATACCTTCGCCCTAACAACAAGTACGTCTGACTGTAGAGGCCGTGGCAATAACTACAGTAACAGTGTGGCGGGAGACACACATTTTCACGAAGGCATGCTTTCTCGGCGAGTCAATGAATGTCTTCAAGTAGATAAAGATGAGTTGGACTCGAAGACAGTAAGTAGGTGTGGTCGATAGGAAGGTTACATTTTATTAAAATCACACTTCATTTTTGTGCCAGGTTTCACGGGTTTAAGAGGGAATGAACAACCTGGCTTGCGGCCAGGCCTACCTTGGGAAGCGGCAATGGACAGGGCAGATTTACTGAATACCCCCAGGGACAGGGCGATTACATGAATGAGGATGTAACTGAATCCCCAGCCTTGGTCAGACTGAAAGAATATCAAGTCAAAAGGGAAGCTAGACAAGAGCGCTAGGCAGGAACCAGAGAAGAGAATAATCGACCAACACAGAACTTGTGTCGTCAGTTAGGACACGCAGAGGGAGATAACTGACGAGGGGATTTAATAATTTATGGCTTCGACCTGCAGTCGTGAGGACCTGTCGACAAACTAACTAATAATTACGCATGACCCTTATTTGTATATGACCCCTTATTCTTTAGGGTTCTTACTTCCACCAATTTTCACTTCTGCGCTTACTACTCTACACTGGGCATGAGGCTGCATTAGGCGGGAGACACAGCAAGAGATAAGAGTTTTCGGCGCATCACCGTATAGAGTCCCTTCACTCTATAAGACCCCTAATTCTGCAGAACCACTCATTCTACAGAACCCCCACCCCCTTCTATACTACCCCTCATTTCACTGATTTTTACACCTCTGCCATCCTGGGAATACGGGTGCACCAGGCGGGAGATATATCAGGAGACAGATGGGAGATTTTCGGCGAACGGTGATGACTGCAGCGCTCTACAACTGCTACTGGAGAGACACTACACTTCTAAGGCCTGCCAACAATACCTATGAAATTGTTTTTCCTGCGTTAATACCCACAAAGGTTCCACAGCGACTGTTATTCCCGTGTAACAAAGATCCTACAAGCTGGTCTACCATTACCGCATTATGCAAACGTATTCATGCCTTCCCCTATACCACCATCGGATATTATGACAACAACACGGCCGGAATAAATAACCATACATAAGCGGATCATCTCTCGCGTCGGGCAGCGAGACGGTCCATTTTACGTTTCAGATTCGCATTACTGCATTCATTAGGTGTCTAGTGTACGCAGCCATGGAAAGCAATAGTAAACCTAGAATTTGTGACAATTATTATAGGAATACAACTCAAACACAATGGCCATTATAGGGTTGGTTGGTTGGTTGGTTGGTTGGTTGATTGTGAATCCGCTAAAAGACTGAGTTCTGACTCTTAAGTCTCATGGCTTGACGCTCGAGAAGTCTGAACCCTGAAAATGGATTGCATCTTTCGGAGTCAGGCTTGGATAGAGACCTCTCTCTCTCCACACGGTACTAAGTACCATCTCCAGGGCGATGGCTTGCAGAGACTGACACTTCACATCCGCGGAGAGGCATACTAGACTATTTGTAAATTCCTGTAGTAGGAGCCTGCTGTGGATAGGTGAAGTGTTAGGGCCATGTCAGTTTGTAGGCCTGAGTGCACGGAGGCGGCCAGTCCTTTCCTCCCGTAGCGAACGACGCAAGTTGGCATCGAGCCCTCATCCTACTTCGCTCATGACATTATCAGTGTAACCTCTTAACCATTACACCAACACGCCCGCTACTAGGCTAGAACCAGGTCATCGTGCAGCACAGCACACACAGACTAAGTGGGGTTAGGCACAAGCTGGCAAGGCTTCCTCCACAGGCTCTGGGTATGTCCTTGCCAACAGACTCCCGCCCAATGTCCAGAGAGAATCATTGCACGAAGAGGATTACCACAATCATTATAATTCAATAGCTATAATCATCGGGATATTTTGTTATTTTTTTTTTGCGCGCGGCCAATGCTGAGAAATAATTACCGAACAAAAAACATTGCTGCTGTTGAGAAATTAAACCAACAAAAACAGTTACAGGGTTTTTAATTATTTAACGGATCATTTTATGTAATTAACGTGGAGCGTTGAGGTGCGGGTGTACCGCGGTCAGCTTTGCACTGGCCGCGGAGTATTCTGGGAAAGAAACACTGCTACACCCGGGAAGGCTAAACGGTCAACAAATGCCGAGAAACTGTCGGATGTGTCGGTCTGCTGGGGTTGACTGCTACATCCAGTAAAGGACATGCAACTAGATATATAGTCGGTCTAAAGATGCAAGTAACGCAGCTAAGCTTAAACAGGCACAACGCAATTGCGTCCAAAACTGAAACAAATATAAAAGACAAACATGGAGGAGGGGAGGAATAGAAGAAGATGAAGAAGAAAAAAGATGAAGAAGAAAGAAGAAGAAGAAGAAGAAGAGGAAGAAGAAGAAGAAGAAGAAAATGCTAGTTTGGCTAACGAAGCAAGGATCGCGAACAATGACAGCCACGTCTATCGGAACGACACATGATGCTGATGATGAGGATACTAGATGAGGGAAATCGATTGCAGACCAACAAGAAGTAGGCAGCGATACAAGTGTGTTGACATAATCAGGAGATGGACGAGTATAGCACTACAGCAAGAGACAGAGATCGTTCATTGTGCAGACGGCACTCAATTTATTGATGGATTCACAGCTGGATATACAAGCATAATGAACATTTCCAGCACTGGAACTCACAGTAGAAGACCTGGAGCTCAATGAACAGTGACCGACAAAACGATCAACTGATAAAAACCCGGTCTAAGAGCCTAGGGGAGCCCATTAGAAAAATCAATACAGAACAGCTGTTCTCTATATCAAGGCCCGGGCTGGGCGCTAAGCTTATCTCTAAAGCCGGAGGGTCATGGACATCCCGTCATAAAATCATAAACACGAGAGCATAAAAAAAAGGACCCGAACACTGTATGATAGCTTCCAATTGTTGTCGCTCGATGTCTATATCAACACCTACACCAAATTACCCCGCAGTATGATTACAAGCAAGAGACAGTCATAAGAAGTATTGCTTCACGCCGAGGTCTCCGCGTTACAACGGCGGAATATAGTGCACTCTATCCTTTCCTCGGCTCTAGTTTCTGAGACTAGTGTTACCAATACCTTGAACCGCCATAGTAACTAACAATGATTACCCAGCAGATGCTAATGAAAGTATAACATTATATACACAAAAGACAGGCAGCGGTCTTTGGTCATATAGCGGAGAACATCGGGATGACTGTGTCTCAGAAAAATGGTGCCTGATGGTTCAAGAAGAATACCACCAGTCGCACTGATATAAAACAGTGGTTCTCAACCGGTGGGGAATCCCCCCCCCCCCCCAAGGGGGGAATTTTAGGGTTTCCTGAAGGGAGGGGGGGGGGATGAATACCATTCCATGATCGCGTTAATACAAGGACCGATTACTTGATATTGTTTTTCACTTCATACTTACTTTTCCCTTACAGTTATGTACGTCTCATCCTTCTAAAATTCATTTTATAAAGTAAGTAGACCCACAAATCAAGTTTTATGTGGATGTCTAGACTTGTTTTAGTATATGCTTTTAAATTTACCTTCCATTTTTACGTATACTGTGAAGGGGTGGGGGGATTTGTATATAGGAAATATGAAAGGGGAGGGGGGATGACGTTCTGAAAATATGGTGAAGGGAGGCACGGGCCAAAAAAGGTTAAGAACCACTGATCTAAAACATCAAGGACCGAGATCAACGGAGAGACATGAACACCTACGTCACACTGCAGGGCACATCATGACGATAACCCCAAAATCACATGATGGGTGTCTGGAACAATTGCAGAAGCTTCATAAAAATGACGTTAGTCTGCTAGGGGTAGACAACTCTGTGTCATTGTAATTAACACCAAGGAACAGTCTGAAGGTGTATGTCCGTATAGACAGAAATATAAATCGCCCGAGAACTACCGAAGGCGCTAAAATAGCCTGAGAAAACATTCACAGATACTTGTGGAGGTACACAGACAATCAAGAAATTGAGCATCTGCCGACACACTAGACAGCAGCAATTAAACGCTAAGTGTAGGTCGGAATTTGGGCCTGGACAGCAGCGATTCGTACCACCAGAAATATACCGGGAAAAGACAGTATCACCAGCCAAGTCTATCAACCCGTGAACCTACTAGAAGCGGATAAAATATATGACTGCTAAGCTCGATAAACGAAAGACAAAACAAAAGCAAAGTGTCCACAACAGTCATTGTGAAGGAACAAATAAAAAAAACAAGTAGGTTTACTTGAAAACAATAGAAAGCGACAGGCTGAAATAGGGCCATGGTTCTGAGACATGTGCATTAACCATGCATAGGTCAAATAACAAACACACAATCTTAGGGCGCCGTAAGGCTGGGTCCAGCATGTTGTGGCTGAACGTGAATTGTGTCGATATTCCATAGCTGTGGGTTCAGGTGAAAGATTGGCGTTGCCAATGAAGACATCTTTTAGGGGTGTTTAGCCGGTTGTACGTCGAAGAACAGCGATATGTTGTCGTCATGTAAAGGCGGCACGTTCAAATCCGGTTGTGGCCACTATAACTTTCAAATGTTTTAATTTAATGTGTTCTCGAATTCCCTACTTCTATAATCACCATCAAGATTTATTTATTTATCAAATATACGTTCGTTCTCTCTCTCTCTCACACACACACACAGAGCGAGCGAGAGAGAGAGAGAGAGAGAGAGAGAGAGAGAGAGAGAGAGAGAGAGAGAGAGAGAGAGAGAGAGAGAGAGAAAGCGATCGAGAGAGGGAGAGAGAGAGGGAGGGAAAGAGAGAGATGGAGACGTAAAGTAAGATTCACTGGTTCGGCCATCAGGTATCAGTTTGCAACGTGCGTCGACAAGCTAAGGGAAGTAACAAAGAAATTACGCGATGGATTAATGAACACCTAGGCATTTTTTCGCTGTTTGTGATTTCCGTTCAGTTTGCCACTGATTTCTGAACGACCGATGCCCATACTCTCGAAATCAACGCAAGGCGGTCTGCTTTGTTTACACAGTGCTAACTATTTCTCGTTAAACACACAGATTAATCCCCGCTGTCATTTCCAACACACACAACAATATTAACCAGCCGTAATTAAACACAGTGTTTCCACGCATTAGAGCCTAGAGTAATAGTTCTGGCATGACTCGGCCCTGACCCGCGGCAAGGACTGACAGTGTATGTTGGGGTAACGACAGCAAAAACACAATGCATTAAGTCCGTTTATGTTATGTGTAGCCCCCCACCCCCCGTCCCACCCCTTGCGATATGTGTTCCGTGGTATGTCTGTATCTGTCAACTGTGCACGCGTGTACGTGTGTGTGGGTGTCCATGAAGCTGATTAGTCGACTGTGTATGTATGTGTGTGTGTATGTATGTATATATATATATATATATATATATATATATATATATATATATAATATATATATATATATATATATATATATATGAGTGTGTGTGTGTGAGTGAGTGAGAGAGAGAGAGAGAGAGAGAGAGAGAGCGAGAGAGAGAGAGAGAGAGAGAGAGAGAGAGAGAGAGAGAGAGAGAGAGAGAGAGAGAGAGAGAGAGTGCATGTGTTTGTTAGATAATGCTAGTAGTGATTGTGTAAGTTAGAGAGTGTGTATTGGCAAGTTTGAGTGTTTTGTTGGTTTATGTGTTGTTAGTGAATATATGTTAGCTGGTTCATGTGTATTTTTAAGCAATGTATGTTAGCTGGTTCATGTGTATTGTTAGCTACTAAATGTATGTTATCTGGTTCGTGTGTATTGTTAGCTACTAAATGTATGTTAGCTAGTTTATGTGTATTGTTAGGCAATGTATGTTAGCTGGTTCATGTGTATTGTAGCTACCAAATGTGTGTTAGCTGGTTCATGTGTGTCGTAGCTACCAAATGTATGTTAGCTGGTTCTTGTGTATTGTAGCTACCAAATGTATGTTAGCTGGTTCTTGTGTATTGTTAGTTACTAAATGTATGTTAGCTAGTTTATGTGTATTGTTAGGTAGTGCATGTTAGCTGGTTCATGTGTATTGTTAGCTACCAAATATATGTTAGCTGGTTCATGTGTATTGTTAGGCAATGTATGTTAGCTGGTTCATGTGTATTGTTAGGCAATGTATGTTAGCTAGATCATGTGTATTGTTACGCAATGTATGCTAGCTGGTTCATGAGTATTGTCACGCAATGTATGTTAGCTGGTTCATGTGCATTGTTAGCTACCAAATGTATGCTAGCTAGTTCATGTGTATTGTTAGCTAGCAAATGTATGTTAGTTGGTTTATGTGTATTGTTAGGCAATGTATGTTAGCTGGTTCATGTGTATTGTAGCTACCAAATGTGTGTTAGCTGGTTCATGTGTATTGTAGCTACCAAATGTATGTTAGCTGGTTCTTGTGTATTGTAGCTACCAAATGTATGTTAGCTGGTTCTTGTGTATTGTTAGTTACTAAATGTATGTTAGCTAGTTTATGTGTATTGTTAGGTAGTGCATGTTAGCTGGTTCATGCGTATTGTTAGCTACCAAATATATGTTAGCTGGTTCATGTGTATTGTTAGGCAATGTATGTTAGCTGGTTCATGTGTATTGTTAGGCAATGTATGTTAGCTAGATCATGTGTATTGTTACGCAATGTATGCTAGCTGGTTCATGAGTATTGTCACGCAATGTATGTTAGCTGGTTCATGTGTATTGTTAGGTAATATGTGTTAGCTGGTTCATGTGTAATGTTAGCTACCAAATGTATGTTATTTGGTTTATGTGTATTGTTAGGTAATGTATCCAAGCTATATCGGAGCGACTGCAACAACTATAGGGGTATCTCACTTCTGTGTATTGTTGGAAAAGTATTTGCCAGAATTGTTCTGCGCAGACTTCAAGTCCTAGGAGATCAAGTCTACCCCGAATCACAGTGTGGCTTTGGACAGAACCGGTCTACCACTGATATGATATTCTCATTGTGACAAATGCAAGAAAAATGCCGTGAACAGAATCAACCACTGTTTATTGCCTTCATCGACCTCACAAAGGCATTTGATTTGGTCAGTCGTGAGGGTCTGTTCAAGGCACTAAAGAAGATTGGCTGCCCACCAACTCTTCTGTCCATTGTGGAATCGTTCCACACAGGCATGAAGGGTATAATCAAGTTTGATGGTGCAACTTCTGAAGAATTTGAAATCAAGAGTGGAGTTAAGCAAGGTTGTGTACAAGCTCCCACCCTCTTTGGAATATACTTTTCACTTCTACTGAAATATGCATTTCGTGATCAGGATGTTGGTATATACATTCACTCACGCTCAGATGGCGGCCTCTACAATGCTCAGAGATTGAAGGCTAAGACCAAAATTAGGAGGGTACTGATCAGAGAGTTGCTTTTTGCAGATGATGCTGCAGTTACGACCCACTCTGAGGAAGAATTGCAATGTCTACTATCTGCATTCTCCAATGCTTGTTCTGAATTTGGTTTAACAATTAGCAAAAAGAAGACACAGATTATGTCACAAGGTGCACATGGGGTACCATCAATCTTTATTGACGACGCCGAACTAGAGATAGTAGACCATTTTACATATCTAGGATCAGTGGTAAATAGCAAATTATCCCTAGATCAGGAAATCAACATCCGTATTGGTAAGGCAGCAACAACAATGAACAGGTTAAGAAAAAGAGTCTGGGGAGAACAGGAAGCTTACTGCCAAAACAAAAGTCCTTGTCTATCAAGCCTGTGTCCTTAGTACTCTTCTCTGTGGCAGTGAAACCTGGACAACTTACTCACACCAAGAGAACAATTTAAACAGCTTTCATATGCGGTGTCTGCGAAGAATTCTTGGTATTAAGTGGCAAGACAAAATCACAAATACTGAAGTATTGGAAAGATCAGGTTGTGTGACAGTTTATTCCATGCTCAGTCTTCGTAGACTTAGATGGATAGGACATCTTAGGAGGATGGATGATGGTAGAATACCAAAGGATATCTTTTTTGGTGAATTACAGATGGGTAAGAGATCTCAGGGTCGGCCTCTACTACGATACAAAGATGTGTGTAAGCGGGACATGATTGATACAGGCATTGATAATGCACATTGGGAGCAAGTCGCCGCTGAACGTGTTGCATGGAGGGAAATATCAGAAATGGAATAAAGTCAAAGGAGAAAATTATTGCAGCAAAGTCACACACCAAAAGTTTGAGACGTAAGATGGTGCATGATGGTGGAAATGACCACGTGTTCAGATGCACCCACTGTGAACGGACATTTACAGCGCAAATTGGCCTTATCAGTCACACTCACTACCGCCATAGTTAAAAGTTATTATACCTTTTTAAAGCACAAACTATCGTCTGTCAAGACGGCAAGGTGCCAATGGATGGTATCTAAGCTGGTTCATGTTTATTGTTAGGTAATGTATGTTAGCTGGTTCATGTTTATTGTTAGGTAATGTATGTTAGCTGGTTCACGTGTATTTTTAGGTAATGTATGTTAGCTGGGGTCCATGTGTATTGTTAGGCAATGTATGTTAGCTGATTCATGTGTATTGTTAGGTAATGTTTGTTAGCTGGTACATGTGTATTGTTAGCTACCAAATATATGTTAGCTGGTTCATGTGTATTGTTAGGTAATGTACATTAGCTGGTTCATGTGTATTGTTAGGTAATGTATGTTAGCTGGTTCATGTGTATTGTTAGGTAATGTTTGTTAGCTGGTACATGTGTATTGTTAGCTACCAAATATATGTTAGCTGGTTCATGTGTATTGTTAGGTAATGTACATTAGCTGGTTCATGTGTATTGTTAGGTAATGTAGATTAGCTGGGGTTCATGTGTATTGTTAGGTAATGTACATTAGCTGGTTCATGTGTATTGTTAGGTAATGTACATTAGCTGGTTCATGTGTATTGTTAGGTAATGTATGTTAGCTGGTTCATGTGTATTGTTAGGTAATGTATGTTAGATGGGGTTCATGTGTATTGTTAGGTAATGTATGTTAGATGGGGTTCATGTGTATTGTTAGGTAATGTATGTTAGCTGGTTCATGTGTACTGTTAGCCAATGTAAGTTAGCTGATTCATGTGGTTTGTTAGCTACCAAATGTATGCTAGCTAGCCAGTTCAAGTGTTGTTAGATAGTGAATGGTATGTATGTTAGTCCGAGAATGTTGTTAGTTAGTAAATGTATGTTAGCAAGTTTACGTGTAATGTTAGCTGGCAAATGTTAGGTAGCTCGTGCTATAAAATATGTGTTAACTAGTTGATGAATATATATTAGCTAGCTAGCTAACTCATGTTGTTAACTAACTAATGTATGTATGTTAGCTAGCTCATTTGTATTGTTGTTAGCAAGCGATTGTGTGTTAACCAGTGAATGTGTGTTTGTTAGCTAATCAGCTACGACAATGTGGAACTATATGATGGTTATAACTGAATATGCTCTGATTATACCCTTAACCTATGGCATATCTACGCTGCATGCACACATTTAGCTGCCCAGCGAAAAGGTCATGCCTTCTGCAACACTTTCAACTGCTAGGGGCAATGGGTACAGTTTTAAGCGTTGTCATTCTGTTTTGTGTGTGTGTTTGTTTGGCGATAAAGAGACAGACAGATATGTACAGACAGACAGACAGACAGACAGACAGACAGACAGACTGGACTATCAGACGTGCTGCTGGCACCATGTGCCCAACATGCCTCAAGGAGTGGAGAAAAGAACTTGACCTCACCCACCTAACATGAGTGACAGAATTATGGAAGTAAAGGAGCAGATGATGCACCAGAAAATAGACACATTTGAATCAAGAAAAGTAGTTGATGAATATAGAAAACATATATACAAAACAAGTAAACGAGGGTGCACTGAAAAACAGACACATGAAATGAGTAAAGAGGTAGGTGATACACTAGAAAACTCATGAAGTAAAGCAATGGAGGATACCCTTGAAAACAGATATAAATTAAACACAAAAAGTAGTAGATGATACACAAGAAAACACACTTCCAAAGGAGAACACAATAGATGATGCACTGAAAACAAGGACAATAACTTACCTCTTTGGCACTAAGCAGCCCGGTGGAGAAATCAATATTACGTTTCCCATCAGGTGATGACCGGGAAGCATAGAAAGGAAACTGCCCGTCCACTTTCTGAGGTGTCTCGATATCAGTCAGTGGAGCATGAACTTCGGCCATCTCCTGCAGAAGTGATAAAATTATGCTCTGTAAATGCAGTTCAAATAATAAACATATTCTTCAACAGGGGTAGCCGAGCATGTTAGTGTTCTTGTTAGGGTAGGGGTGCTGCATCGACAATACCATGAGCCCCGTGGAACGAGGGTTGGACATTTGCAATCATTGTCCGCTAACAGAGGCCAAGACTGGCCCTTTATTTCTTTGTGCATTCAGGCCTACATAATGACATGTCATAATGACATTCAGGCCTGCACAATGGCATATCATAATGTTGTTCAGGCCTACACAATGTCATATCATAATGTTGTTCAGGCCTACACAATGTCATGTCATAATGTCATTCATGCCTACACAATGTCATGTCATAATGTCATTCAGGCCTACACAATGTCATGTCATAATGTCATTCAGGTCTACACAATGTTGCGACCCTGTCACATCACAGACCCATGTGAGTTGCTGTCTGGGGACCTTTATTTTTGTAAGCAGCAGCTCAGCACCTAAAACAAGTGCCTGTCACTCTGTAGTCTTGTGTTCAGATCCCCTTCAGGCAGGGGATTGTTTTCAGTGATCTGGGCTCCCAGGCCTGCCCAGGCTGACACCTGGTCAGTTAGGCTGGCCAGTCTGTCAATGACGACATCACCCACCGAGTACTAACTAGTCTACAAATGTGTGTCAAGCATCATATACCCAAAATGCCTCCTGGCATTAACAATAGTTATTTGCATAACTTTCACAGGACATCGCAGTCAACCCCAACATTGTTCAGCTGTTTGTGATTTCTTGGCAAGATTATGTTAAGTAGTTTGCCTTTTTTTTTCTGAACAACTAACTCTCACACCGCTGTACGGAAAACAACACGAGGCTTCCAAATCGCCCGCGGCTGTGTTCTGAGCATGGTATGTGGGATTACGAACTGCATTCATACTCCCTTCACCACAGTGCCGGTCATGGCATGAAAAGGGGTCCTTTACTTCCACCCACACAGCACACATGAAGCTTCTAACACAGAGTTAGCCTGTTCTATATCTAGCAATATGTTGGCCAGTGGGTTCTAGTTGTTCTTTCATTCGCTTGAAATGTGTCTACATGTGTAATGTTTTCTCTTGTATGAACTTCACTGTCTGTTTTAGTTCAGTGGGTTCATGTACAAGCACACACACTTAACTTTCTTTACCCCAGCCTTAAAAGGAGGGTCAAGCCATAGTCTTGTCTTGGACTATCTCTGCAATATAATTATCTAGATATTTTTGCTGCTGCTGCTGTCGCTGTTGTTATTACTACATGGGGATCTCCATGCTGAAGTGGTCAGGCCACTTGCCTCGCTGTATGAAGGTCAGGGGTTCCTTCCAGACTCTGTTGTTTGGACTCTATAATATTATCCTTAAGGTATTCACTGTAGTATGATTTCCGCTGTCTGTATATGCTGTTTTCTTAGTTGCGGTTCGCTGATGAAAGCTTGTCACCATAACATCCTATTGTTTATAACTGTAATTTGCAAAGCTGCTTCACACCCCAACCCCACCATTATTCCCCTCCCCACTTTTTCCAATGTGTTTTGTTAGTGTTTCTTAATTGTCCACACAACAAACAACAACTACAAACATGATGTCTGCTAGGCTAACAATTCCACAAAACAATATACAGCTGAATCAACAACCACTAGATAAACATAGACCACTGCTGCCTTACCTTGAAAATATCAATAAGGTCACTTTTAGTTGTAGGTATCTTCTTCTGAAACAGAATAAACAAAAGGTATACAAATGTGACAACTGATAAAGCAATCAATGCATATGTACTTCATGTAAAGACAAAATAAGAGCACTTTATTTAACAATGTCAAAAGCATTCGCTGATCATAGTCTTCTTCTTCTTCTTCTTAAGATGCCAGTAGAGCTGATATCAGATACCATGACTACACATGGGTACACTTGCCCCTACAGCGGGGAGCTGTCGTCACCTGGAGATGATAGGTTCAGATCCTGGTATTCTGACTATAGCTTACAATTGTTATCTTTTCTGTGTCCTCTAATCTCTGTTTCCTTCTACTTCTATGAGTCCCAATCAATACTTGCAAACTTGTTTTATTGTGTGTCATCCCCAGAATGCTCAGAAAGTGAATCCAAGCACTGTCATATCCCTACTGGATATTTCAGCACTTTAATTATGTATGCAAAATGATCCTTCAATTAGACACCAGCTGTCCACAGAAAAACTCCCTTGACAGGTAGACATCTGATACCTGCCGCTGCAGGAGTCGATGAGAATGTCACAGGTGCGGCAAGTGTGGATGAATACATGTTGATAACATTTACGTAATGAAGCCAACAAATTGTGTCCTGTAATGTAATTGGACAGCAAAAGAATATACAAGTCTCTTGTTACTTTTTTGTCTTTTGCTCGCTTGAAATATATCTGCAATGTTGTCTTTTGTATAAATTTCACTGTCTTTTTTTTACTTAGCTCACTCAGTGGTCATAGAGTGTATTTTCCACTGTTGTTTCTCTAGGCCAGAAGGTTTTCTAGATATGTGGCAGTTTGGGCAGTCTTGCAGAATGTAGTAATAACATTTTACACAGCCTGTTTGTGTGGCATCCTGACTGCTGAGTTACACCTCCTCCATCTTCCTCACTGCCTCATATATTAAAAAAGTTGCAAGTCGACAGGGTCGACTTCACTGCACCGGGTATTATCCCATATGACTCAGTCTCGTTCCACAGCACGGAAAGCGTCGCACAAAGCACAAACTCCGTAGCTCCAGTGACAACCCCAGGAGTCTCTGAAAAAATGCCTGGAATCGATCCCACAACCTTTCAAGCCCGAGTCACATGGCTTGAAGCTTGAACACTTCGCCACGAAGACTCCGCCTCATATATTGTATGGCCATATCCCTCTGTTGTGTGTCCACCTCGGTGTGGCTGAGGTCTTATGTATTGCAGTGACTTCAAGAGCTACGCAGATAGTAGCCCTGCTTATGGTAGAGTATCCCATGTTGGATAGGTCAAGGGATAGGGTCCAGATGAAGAGATACACAAACCTGATGCTTCATAGACAAACAGGTGACAGTGAAAGGTTGGGGAGGGGATAAGAGAGAGAGAGAGAGAGAGAGAGAGAGAGAGAGAGAGAGAGAGAGAGAGAGAGAGAGAGAGAGAGAGAGAGAGAGAGAGAGAGAGAGGTTAGTTACATATCCTTTAAAGGTCGTCATAGTCACCCCCAGCATTTTTTTACTGATTTCTCGCACAAGTTTCACAAGTTTACGTGCAGTAGTTTGCCATTACTTTCTGAATGGCTGACACTCATACCATTGTATGGAAAGCCACGCAAGGCAATCTGCTTCCAAATCACCTGCATCTGTGTGTCAAATCTGATATGCAGGATTTAGAATTGCATTCGTAACCCCTCTGCCATAGCTGTGGTGTTAGGTCATCATATAGATTATGTAATATAATGATGAGGTGGTGTAAACAGTTCCCTTCCACATGACATTTCATTTCTAGGCAACTCCAGGAACTTTGTGAAAATTATTAGATACACATCTAGTCAATTTTGCTTGATCCTAGGACCATAATGATTGTAAAATATGCTATCGCTGCAAAAAACGGGCCTGGGTCATTCTGTCTGTGTGCAAATGCACTAACCACTATGCCACCAGGGCTTCTATGCTAGGCATCATCATCATCATCATCATCATCATCTAGCAGGCCCTTTTCAAAATATCACTCCCATCATGGTCCACAGAAACCATTTCTCAATCCCCTGCCAGATTTCCTGCCTCATGCCAAGGCGTCCCTCTTCGTGCTAGCTGTCCCCTCCCTCTTCTTCCAGCAGTTATTTTCATGCCATGGTGACATTTAATATGGCCTAAGTATTTCAGTGTCTGGGGCATGAAGGTATCCATGTGTCAGCTTTCTTCCACTGTTCACATCTTGAAGGATATCAATATTTTTCTTCTTGTTGGTCCAGAATATTCTAAGAAACTATCTGTAACATAAATTCAAAGGACCTGAATTTCTTCTTCAGTGATTATGAATCAGCCCATGACTCAAATTCAAATTATTCCAAGATCGATGCTTGTTCTAAAAAATGCTACTTTAGTACTATGTATACTGAAAACAAAATATGAAAGGGAAGAAAAACTTACCTCATGTGGCATGCACAATTTTAGAGACTTTGTTTTGTCCACTTTATCCGTTGAAGAGCTACCACTTGCAGCCTTAGCACTGAGTGCATGAGTGGATGATGACTCCGCTGGAGATAACTTGATATGCTGAGAAGTTATACCATTAGGCATGTGTGGTTTTATCTTCGTTGGGGTTGCTGAACGCGGCCGTGGTGAAGGGATGATGTGTGTCCTGTCAGAAAAGCTGGATTTAGGTCGAACTGGCGGACTCAAGTCAGTTTTAGTTTGATGATTGGATGGTGATATGTGTGACATGGATGCTAACGATGCTGAAGGAGAAGGCCTGCCATTGCCAGGCAGCAGCAGCTGATGAGGATGTTACCGGCGGTGGTAATGCTGCTGAAGATGTGTTAATTGTTTTAAAGGGGTTGTTGTTATTATTACTACTGCTGTGATCTTTGCTGAATGATGAGTGAAACAACTGTGCTGGGTTGTGTACTGGTATCGGGCTCACAAGTTTCATATGCTCTGTTGCACCCAAAGTAGATGATGAGTGAGATGGCAGCCGTGACTTAGAACTATGAGAATACGGAGGTGCTTGCTGGTTGCTGGCATCTTTTCGGGGAGATCTGGAAGATTTTGAAGGGATGTTATGCTTCAAAGATAAGGAAGAAGCTGATGGTGTCTGTGGGTGAGACGTCGGCTTCACTTCTTTATGTCCATCTGAGTCCTTTGGCGCCATGTGCAAATCTTTTGAGACGCCTGATCTACCTGGTGACTGCGGTAAAGTAGTTGGACTAGATGGTAATGTCACAACCGTTTGTGATGTTGAGGTTAAAGAACTGGATTCAAATGGAGTCAACAATGTCGGTTTTGCAGGCTTCAATGCGATCACAGATGAGGAAGATGATGAGTGAGACAATGGCAATGATGATGCATGCCTTGAATCACCACCAGGTAAGCTGTTCACATGCTTAGCATTTGTTGAACTGCTGGACTGTCTAGGGTTGAGGGGCAACTGCTGTTGGCTGGAGCTGGAGGCTGCAGGGTCGGATCCAGTCACAGCATCCAGCTTTCCATCACCTTCAACAGTAATTGACCTTTTTAATGCACGAGGCCCGTTGATCGCAGGCCCACCAAGCAAATTGTGGTAAGGACCCAAGACTTCCATGATGCTCTTGGTGAAGTCATCCAGCTGGTTGACTGGAACCTGTAAACATAAGAAAACCACTGAGTAATGCCAGCAGCTTACATTGATTTACAGGCATACATTCTCCCATTTACACTCTAGGGGTACATTTGAATGCTGCACTAGATTGAAACGTTACACATGGTGGAGGTAGTTTGATATGTTACACATTCAACCCCAAATATCTTACTTGCTTTAAAGTCAAATGAATTTATATATAAGGTACTCATTTCTTTCAAATTTGTGTTTAGTTTTTTAACATCTCTGTTCTACTCCGCCTTTTAGTTTCCAGAACTTCTAGCTTAGAGAAACAACAGTGGAAGATAAACTCTGTGGATAACTGAGTGAACTAAAAAAAGACAGTTAAGTTCATACAAGAGACAACATTGCAGTTATAGACAAATTTCAAGCACACAAAAGAAGAAGAAGAAGTTTCCAGGGCTAATAATTTTGTTTGATTTATTCTTTTTAGGCATGTGCATTACTTATTTTTGTTCAGAAAAATATACAGTATTCCTTAAGGGAATTGAAACACAGACACCATAAGATGTGATTGCAAGAAGAAGATAGGGATACATATGAACAAGGTGCTATCATCAAAGATGTTATTGCAAGAAGATATGGATATATATGAACAAGGTGCTATCATCAAAGATGTTATTGCAAGAAGATATGGATACATATGAACAAGGTGCTATCATCAAAGATGTGATTGCAAGAAGAGGACAGGGATACATCTGAACATAAACAATACTAAGAGACTGTAAACAATAATCTAATGAATTCTAACAAATGTGAAGGCCAAGGATACACAAGCCTGGCTTGACCAATTGTTAAAAAGTAGTCCATGATACATATGACAGTCAGTCTGCTAGTCACACTCACATCCGCCAGTCAGTGCAGTGAAGCAGTGTCCTTGAGGTTATACAGTTCTAAAAGTAGTAATAACTTCACTGTAGCAGCACAAACACAACATTCACCACATGACATGTAAGGAGCGGAGTACTATTTTTTTATATCTAAAACACCATATGCCCTACTGAGTTCAATAACATTGTACTCTGGAGTGTCCACTTATAAAACTGCCCAATGTCACCTCTTTGTGTGTCCAGTTCATAAGTATACAGCTAGCTGACTATGGTAAAAGAAACAGAATACTTTTGATGGGATAAACCAGCACACAAGCTGACAGGCAGAGATGAGATCAGATGGCGGCAATGCTATTAATAAATTAAGAACAGAAAGAAATGAATAGGCAATGGTGCTGCATAGGATACACATTAAGAACACCAGTTAATAGTCAACCAGAAAGACCTTTCTATGGAACCCACAACACAAAAATACAGAGAGGCCAAAAACACATGGATAAGAAAATGTGAAGTAGGGATGAATAATACAGGGAGGACAGGTTAGAGTCTGCAGGAGACAGCAAAGTATAGGAGGATGGTTTGCCTGCTTGGCATAGGGCACTAGACAATTGGGGCATTATTGGCAACTAAGAGAAGGAGGAGGGGCAGCAGAAGAGGAGCAGCAGCAGAAGAGGAGCAGCAGCAGCAGCAGTAGCAGCAGAAGAGATTGTTCAACTGTGCAACAACAGGTGCCAACAAAAATGAGCAGAGATGCTATATGCACCAAACTGAACAACGCAAATACCACAACTCTGGTCAGACCAGCACACTACTTCCCCTCTTCTTTGTAATGGTCAAAGAATGAGAAGGAATGCAGCAGAGAATCCCACAGTCAGCACCAAATGAGTTAATCACATTCAATGTAAATGTGCTGATCACAGTCCACATCAGGAAAACTAACAGCTGTTTGTTTACAAGCTACCCCAGCTGTAAACGTGGTTTCGCAGACCCACTGAGAGATAACGTTGATTCATTAGTCTGATTTAGCCCTGGTAGTGCTAATGTTAAATTATGATTACAATACATATAGGCAGGGGCAGACAAATACCGGCACCCAGTCGCCACAGCGCCTGAAAATGTCTACCCATCCATCCATCCATCATGTGCCATGCCGGTAAGCATGGGCAGTCATGTTCTGCCATCTCACTCGATCACCAGTCGTGGATCAGCTCTGTGTTCCTGTCTTGACCATGCCATATGGCCAAGCCATCCAGGTATTTACTTCTCTGTCTTCCCCTTGGTCTCTTCCCTTCGATCTTGCCAGTTGTCACCAAGTTCTCCAATTCATTTCTTCTCATACCATGCCCAAAAAAATTTGATTGTCTACGTCTAATGTCTCTAATCAGTTTACGATCTTCATTTGTTTTTTGAAGGACTTGTTCATTGGTTTTTCTGTCTGTCCATGGTATTCTTTGCATTTTCCTCAGAAATTACATTTCCACAGCCATCAAATGTTTTTCAACTTGACTGCTTATTGTCCACGCTTCATATCCATACAAAAGTATAGGTTCTATGTAGCACCTCAACACTCTTTTTCTCGTTTCAATTGATATCATTTTATTGGTCAGTATGTTTTTCATCTTGCAAAAGGCTACCTTCGCAATGGCAATTCTTGTTCTAATCTCTTCAAGGCATCTCCCATCAGATGTTATGACTGTGCCGAGATAACAGTATCGATTCACTTGTTTAAGAATATGCCCATCTACTCGTATATCACATTGTGGTATTTCCTTCTTCCCAGTGACGACCATAATCTGTGTCTTCTTAATATTCAGTTCTAACCCTAGTTGTTCACTGTGTGCAACAACCGCATCTACTAAATTTTGCAGGTCCTGTTCATTGTCTGCAATCAAGACTGTATCATCTGCATATCTAATGTTATTGATGTATCGTCCCCCAATGTTGATTCCTTCCATATCTTCTATATTTCTGAATATATTTTCACTGTACAGGGAAAAAAGATCTGGAGACATTACACATCCCTGTCTCACACCTCTTTTAATAGGCTGATATTGACCTACATCGTTATCAATTCTGATGGCAGCTTGTTGTTTCCAATATATGTTTTTTACAAGTCTAAGGTCTTTTCCATCAATTTGTAGATCTTCAAGCATCCTTATCATGTCGACATGTCTCACTTTATCGAAAGCCTTTGTGTAGTCAATAAAGCAAAGATATAGATCTTTGTTTACTTCTATAGAACGCTCAATTACTGTTCTCAGTATATACACAGCATTTACTGTGCCCTTGCCTTCTACAAACCCACATTGCTCTTCTCCTATTTCGGGTTGTATTTTCTTCCTAACTCTTTGCATGATAATTCTCAGCAGAATCTTCGTGATGTGGCTCATTATACTAATTGTTCTATGTTGATCGCATTCCATGGCTCCTGATTTCTTCGGGATTGCAATAAATATAGAATTACATAATTCAGGAGGTATATCTCCAGTATCGTATATTGCGTTCAGCAGTCTGGTGACTTGGTCTATTCCATATTCTTCTAAGGCATTGATCATTTCTACTGTGATGTTATCTGTACCCGGGGTCTTGCCAGTTTTCATATGGTTAAGAGCATTCTGAACTTCTATCTTCAAAATTGATGGTCCTTCATTATTATTCCGATGATCATATTGTTCTTCTCTTGTATCATCATAAAGGTCTTTCACATAATCTGACCACGCATGTAAAATCTGATCTTTTTCTATTATGATTTTGCCATCTTTGGTTTTTAGGCAACCCGTTGATGTGTGTGTTCTTTTGTTAGTGATGTCATTAATTCTTTTGTGCATTAATTTGGTATTCCGGGTGTTGTGTTGGTTTTCAATTTCCTTGCAATTTTCCTCAAGCCATGTTTCTTTTGCCTCTTTGCATAGCTTCCTAATTTTCCTGTGAATCTCTTCATATTTTTCCTTGTTATTTTTGTTATTTCTTCTTACTTCCATGAGTTTTAAGATGTCTTCCGTCATCCATTTCTTGCGTCCTATTATCTTTATTTTTGGGATGGTTGTTTCTGCAGCTTGGTTGACTGATTTCTTTAATATTTCCCATTGGTCACTGACGTCTTGAAATAATATTTCCATATCGGACAATGCACAGAATCTGTTCTTTACCTCTACATTGAATTTATCTTTTATTTCCTCACTCTTCAGTGCTTGTAGATCAAATTTTGTGTTTCTTGATGAATATTTGACTTTCTTTAATTTTATATGTAAATTGCATAAGATTATTCTATGGTCGCTGTAGCAGTCTGCGCTTGGTATAGTTTTTGCGACTTTTAAGGCATTTCGAAATCTTCTGTTGATGAGGATGTAATCAATCTGATTTCTGATCTTATGATCAGGACTCCTCCATGTCCATAATCTCCTTGGGTGCTGTTGAAACCAGGTGTTTCCAATAATCAAATCTTGCTCTTTTGCCCACTGTACTAGTCTGCAACCTCTTTCATTCTGTTCCCCTAGTCCATACTTGCCTACTATGCATCCGTCCTGTTGATTTCCAACTTTGGCATTCAAGTCACCCATTATGATAGTTACTTCAGAATTCTTGCATTTCTTGAAGGCTTTCTCTAAATCACTATAAAATTCATCAATGCTGTCATCACTACTGTCTGCTGTTGGTGCATAAACTTGTATGATGTTGACATCAAAAGATCTTCCACTCAACTTCACCAGTAACACTCTGTCTGATACAGTCCAATATCCTTTGATCGATTTTGCTCTCTCTGTATCCATTATAATTGCTACTCCTCGCTGTTGTTTCTCTCCACCAGAATAGATTATTCTATATTCCTCAGATGTCATAATGCCCATTCCTGTCCATCTGGTCTCACATACACCTAACAGGTTAATATTTAATCTTCTCATTTCATTCTTAATGTTATCAAATTTTCCATCTCCACTCATAGTTCTTACATTCCAAGTTCCTACTTTCAATGTTGATATTCTTTTGCACACTGTCCCCTGATGACAGTCTGGAGTCCCCTGGTGCACATGACTACCCCTATGGAGCACCCATTTACTCCGTTTCTCTGATTATTGACAAGACTGCATGCAGTACATGATATTCTTGACATCTGTAAAGAAGGTAGTTTGTCGTTGCTTTCCTTCCTAGCAGTGTCTACCCGGCGCCTCAATTTTCAGTCAGTTTTCTTAGCCTGTATTTGTGAGTAAACATGCTGGCTCCTGGAAAAAAAAGGCGCTAGCTCTTGAATTAAGTTAAGGTTTTTCTACCTCTGCCTACATGCATATACACAACAACAGCAATGGCACAGCCATTCAGGCGTTTACTTTTTTTCTTCTATTTTCAACCATCAACTTCGGTTTGTTGCCCGGCGAATATCTTCCAATGCAGACATACTTATATTGTCTGTCTTCCATTAACGACTGATTTATGTTGTTGTCCATTGTGTGTGTACTACTAGAAACTTCTTTCTGTAGTCTAGTTTGTCCTCCACTGTGAGTTTTTTCTTGCTGTCCTGTGCCCTCTACCACTGTTTTCTTTCTTATATCTATTGTGTCAAATACCAGCATCTTTTTTTCTGTGAGCTCTGCTAACATTCATTTTCTTGTCCAGTTTGTCCTTTGCATTTATTTATTGTCTAGTGCAATCTGCTTCTTTCCGTGGCGAAGTTCATAATCCAGCATACCGCGTTCAAAACACAGCTGCAGGTAATTTTTTTTAAAATGAAAATGGTATGCGTGCCGGCCGTTCATAAAAGTAATGGCAAACTACTGAATGTAAACTCGCCAAGAGATCACAAACAGCCAAAATATGATGGAGTTGACTGCTACGTTCTGTAAAGGATATCTGAATCTGCTTCTTAGTTCAGTAAAGGATATCTGAATCTGCTTCTTAGTTCAGTAAAGGATATCTGAATCTGCTTCTTAGTTCGTTCTGCTGTCTCTAATATGTGTGATTGAAGGTATGGTTCCTAGCAGAAGAGACTGGTTGACTAACATGAAAAAGGAAGCTGGTTCAGCTGAAGTGTAACCGTGTTTGTCTTTATTTTATTCTGACATATAAGTTACAAACAGTCATCCCCCCTTAGCGACCCTTGAAATATCAAGGGTTATCTCCCATGTAAGTTTGGAAAAGCGCTGACGGAAGGCGTGGCCCCAAGTGAAAGAGACGGAGATCGGACCAGCATGAAGATGGACATGGGACATGGCAAATACTTTGGGCGTGAGGGGAATGAGGCGGGAGAAATGGAAAAAGAGCCATCAACTTGTCTACGGGCTATGACGAGAGCAAAGTTGTTGCTACGGCCCGCTACATAATAAATGTGATGATGGTGTATATAGGAACAGCTATCTGATTTTTGTGGCGATATCACAGCTACGACCTCCTATGGACTACAATCCATTTCAAATTAATTTCCAAAGTTTGACTGATTTGGCCACAAGATCTGAGGCTGGGACGGGCCCTAATTATAACATCGCTGATGAGGTTGAACGGGCAGAGATCGTGAGGGAACAAATGGCCAATGATTTTTGGGGAGTTGAGGTAGCGTAGTGGCTAGACGCTGAGTTCGATCCGCATCGGGACGAAGTCCAATTTTATTAAAACTAACCTCGACTCCCCAGATCGACCCAGTCTTGGGGCTACCAAGACACTATTGGGAAGTAAAAGCGACCAGCATGAAGCAGACCAAATCACCCCCCGCGTGCCGACTGGCCTGTTAAAATATATGTCTAGCACCAAATGTCCAATCTACGGCGTGTAAATTGGCCCATTACTTTAAAATATGGGGGTGTATTTATTTTAACACACACATAAAACACTTGTTCACACTGTTACATTGCTGGCTTCTATTTCCTAGCCACAAACAGAACCTTAGCGTCGCGCCATTTCATACAACAAAGTGTCCACGGCATATGTATTATTGGTAACTTCTTAAAGCTTTCTGCTAATACATCATGCTATATACCCAGGATAGGATAGACGTTGAGAAAACATGATAATAGTAGAACTAATGCAATGAATGAGTCACTAAAAGACGAGAAATAGATCTAAGCTTTAGTAGAACAAGATCACAAGTTACAAAATGGACATAGCGGATAAAGCCTTCGTCAGCAAAGAAAAGAAAAAAAAAAAACACACACACACACACGGACGCAACTACATGAAAATATAAATTTAACAGTTATTTATCTGTATCCTTGCCATGGACTGGACATGTGTAACTAGAATAGTATGAATAGAAAGCCCTCTGTCTAAAACTCAAAGCAAGCGAAATAGAGGAAAACCTAAATCACACGGAGAACGTAGTTAGGGACAGGAATATAGTGAAAAATTCGTTGAAAATTGAATAATATTAAGAGAACATGGTCAGACCTGCATGAGATAGCAAAGGATAGATAGGACATATGTTGATTGAGGATCTATACCCCAATGGTGGACAGATGGAGAAAGAAGAAAATATAATAAAATATACAACTTACCAATTTAAATTTGATCTTCTCGGCCGCCTGAGTAATAACAGCCATACTTTAAGTATTTTATATATCAACCGAATATACACACTTGCTATAGCTGATTAAGTTAAAATTAAACTGTTTTCTAAACTGCAGAAGTGAATTTATAGTCTGAGTAAATCGTTTCACGCAATTAAAAGTTAACACTTGGTAAGTTGAAATCGCCAAGAAACACTAACAGATGACTTGCCTCGTCAAATAGCAGAAGCAAGACTGACACTAAACAGTGACCACATCACGCCAAAAAATCATTACGTCCCAAAATCAGTACACGTGTCTTTGAAGGAAAAAGTTCCCTTGTCCACGCCTGCACCATACCCGGTGCCTACCTTTTGTTTAACGACCTACCCGGCAACATGCGTTAACCCCCCACTAACATGTACTGCTGTATGCAGGTGTCATGACTGACCGGGTGGGTGGGTGCATGCCTGCGTAAGTATTGGACAATAGGAGACTCACGGGCCCGCTTCACCGCGTGCCTAATTTTAACTATAGTCTGTTTTCAAAGATTCAAATTATTGGTATTGCTGACATGACATTTTGATTCATTTAGAAACGATGGCAATAATACAATAAGGCAATATAAAAACATACCGTATGTCACCAGTTTCAAGGGAGAACAATATACTAATGAAGTTATATATCATATGAGCTTAAACACCAGTTTCATGGGAGAACAATATACTAATGATGTGATACATCATATGAGGTGTCCATCTGTTGACACGTTGTTGATGATTCCATGTGTCAATGTTTCGCTGATCCCGCTAAAGTAACGTACCACATAGTACGTGTCCACCCGAGAAGGTAACCCGGTCAACAAATGCCTGAAGAAGTCCGATGTATCGGCCGAAAGGTATAAATATCGCAGCTCTGTTGTAAACAGGCACAGTGCAATTACGACTAAAACAAACATTCCGGACGAATTCAGAAGAAGAAGTACATGTCCTATGGATCAGACACATGAAGAACAGCTAAAACGATCACAACTGGATCAGACACATGGAGAACAGCTAAAACGATCACAACTGGATCAGACACATGAAGAACAGCTAAAACGATCACAACTGGATCAGATATATGGAGAACAGCTAAAACGATCACAACTGGATCAGAAATATGGAGAACAGCTAAAACGATCACAACTGGATCAGATATATGGAGAACAGCTAAAACGATCACAACTGGATCAGATATATGGAGAACAGCTAAAACGATCACAACTGTATCAGATATATGGAGAACAGCTAAAACGATCACAACTGGATCAGATATATGGAGAACAGCTAAAACGATCACAACTGGATCAGACACATGGAGAACAGCTAAAACGATCATAAATGGATCAGACACATGGAGAACAGCTAAAACGATCACAAGTGAATCAGACACATGGAGAACAGCTAAAACGATCACAAATAAACCATAAACAGTCACTAATTGGAACCTGTGCAAAACAGAAGGGTGACTGATTTAAGAAGAGAAGTCCGTATCATATTGTTGGTCCAGCCTCAAGTAGGATGGTCAGAAAAATCAATATGACTATCTAGAAAATATACTTACGGTATAAGACACTTGTCATATATGATTTCATCGGGTACACCCGAATTTATGGAAACCATAGCCATATGTGTTTGTATTAATTCAGCCCTCTCGCCATATTAGCAATGGTCCAAACTAGATGGGAGTCGCGTTAGCGGAGTGGCTAGACTTCCGCCCGCCCGCCTGTGGTCAGAGGTTCGAATCGACATGGCACGGATGTTTAAATCAGACCCAGACCCGCAGGTCGACCCGGCCTTAAATGAGTACCAGCAAATGTCATCAGAAATAAAAGCGGCCGGCGTGATGCAAACCACAACACCCACGGATGTGCATATACAAATATGAGTCTAACACTATATACCCAATGAACCTATGCCCCAATGAAGGGTAAAGGGCAGAAGCAACCGATATGACCACCGCACCTCAAGTTTTCTTCAGCCTTCATTCATATTTAATAACTATGTCTGGATTTTTGAGTATTCGGAAACCTGGGCGACCTTTATATTCCAAGACCTGATCAACATTCTAGAACAGACTGGTTAGTCTCGGTGATCGTATATCTCCTTGGTTCAGCAAATCGGTGGTGTGATATCGTGTTCCGTCTTTCACTGGCGCCTTGACCACAATCACAAATACGTCTGTAGTTGTAAACCCCATAAGTTAACTGCATATGATAATGTTACGTAAGACAACGCTGAGCATATAAGAGATGTCTAAGGGACATCTCATGGGAGATGCCTTGAAGAGATTAGAACAAGAATTGCCATTGCAAAGGCAGCCTTTTGCAAGATGAAAAACATACTGACCAATAAAAAGATATCGATTGAAACGAGAAAAAGAGTACTGAAGTGCTACATAGAACCTATACTTTTGTATGGAAGTGAAGCATGGACAATAAGCAGTCAAGCTGAAAAACAGCTGATGGCTGTGGAAATGTGGTTTCTGAGGAAAATGCAAAGAATACCATGGACAGACAGAAAAATCAATGAGCAAGTCCTTCAAGAAACAAATGAAGATCGTAAACTGATTAGAGACATTAGACGTAGACAGTCAAACATTTTTGGGCATGTTATGGGAAAAAATGACTTGGAGAACTTGGTGACGACTGGCAAGATCGAAGGGAAGAGATCAAGGGGAAGACCGAGAAGTAAATACCTGGATGGCTTGGCCACATGGCAGGGTCGAGACAGGAACACGGAGCTGATCCACGACTCTGGTGATCGAGTGAGATGGCAGAACATGATCGTCCACGCTTATCGGCATAACACATGATGGATGGATGGATAGAATTATCCTTCTCAGCCTAAGCTACAACATTAAACCGTGGCCACTGATCACGCCCTGAAGGCGAGCGCACGGGAGCTAGGTACCAGCGCTCATCGTTTTTTTTTTTTTTTTTGGTGTTAAATTTAGTTGCACGTCCTTCACATGACAGTAGTAGTCAACCCTAGAATTTTGGCTGTTCGTGATTCCTGGGAAAGTTTTACGTTCAGCAGTTTGCCATTGCTTTCTGAACGACCGGTTCCTATATCTTTTTCGGAAAAAAAAGCCACCATCGCTGTGTTTCGAGCCCGGATATATGAGATTACGAATCACGTCTGTAACTCCATAGCCACGGAGCATAGAGTTAAGGAAAGACTGACCACTACACCCTTTGTACACTCCGATCTACAAAATGTGATGGTCCTAGCACATCTCAGACGAAACGCACAAAGTATAGGTCTTCAGTTTGTGTATTTACACAATGGAGAGTTATTGTTTTAACTCTACCCAAGACAGTTACTGCAGACCGACAGACCAGTTGTAAAGACCCTTGTTCACGCCCTGAGAGTCACGGTGTATGTTGCCTTTATCTCATATTTCTTTAGACCAATGGACACGAGATGGGTGATGTGGTCAATATCATGCTAGTCGCCTTTATTTCCCACACATTTCCTGGCGCCCATCTTAGATTGCGTCGAACTGGCAGCAGAGATTTTTTTCTTTTAAATGTTGCATATCCCTTGCTATGGTTTTATGGAAGGAAAGGGTACAAACAATGCAATATATATATTACGAACACTAATAGAAAGGTCAATAGAGAAACAGAGAGACATATATTTATGCTTCATAAATTATACTAAGGCATTTCATAAAGTAAAACATTATGAGCTGATTAAAATGTTGGAAGATATCAGCATTGATGGAAAAGATTTCAGAATAATAAAGAATATATACTGGAACCAAGTAGCAGCAATTAAAATGGGAAATAAAGAGGGTAGTTACGAACAGATAAAGCTAGGAGTACGACAGGGGTGTGTCTTGTTACCCGATCTCTTCTCCCTATATAGCGAAGTAATAATGAGAGAGATCAAAGCGAAGACAGGAATCCTTACTAATCGGAGGATATAATATAAGCAATATACGCTGTGCAGATGACACAGTATTGGTGGCGGATAATGCAACAGACCTACAACAATCGTTGGACATTGTAGTAACAGAGAGTGCACAGAAAGGACTCTCCTTGAATATCAAGAAAACAGTAACAATGGTGATATCAAAGAAAATGGGGACACCAAAATGTGACATAGAAATAGAAGGGGAAATTCTCAACCAAGTGGATAATTTTAAATACTTAGGGGCACTTATAACAGCAGATGGAAGATGAACAACATAGATTAAGAGCAGAATAGGGCAGGTAAAAGCCGTATTTCAAAAAATAAAGAGTGTCTTATGCAATAAGTCGCTATCAATGAATGTAAGAAAGCGAGTGCTAAAATTCTATATAGAACCAGTTTTGCTGTATGGCAGCGAATCTTGGAATGTAAGTGAACAAATTAGGAAGAACTTAGAAGCAACAGAGATGTAGTTTCTAAGACGAATGTTGCAAATTCCTTGGACTGCCAGAGTAACTAACAACGATTGCCTGAAAGAGGCTAATGAAACTAGAACACGATACAACAATAAGAAAGAGACAAACAGCTTTCTTTGATCATGTGATGAGAAGAGAGGCATTGGAGAACATCGTGACAACTGAAAATATCGAGGGGAAGAGAGGCAGAGGCAGACCAAGAGAAATGATGCTGGACGGATTGAGACGGTGGCATGGAGGAATATCATCAGCAGAGTTGATTCAGAACACCAAATACCGAGATCTGTAGAGAGCCATGAACGCCTACGCCAGCCGGACAGGGCACTTGATGATGATGATGATGATGATGATGATGATATCCCTTGAAGGACGTTGCAGTCAGCACCAGCATTTTTCAGCAGCTGCTGATGTACTAGGCAAGTGTTTACGTTCAGCAGTTTGCCATTGCTTTCTGAACGATCGGCTCCCATACCAGCATGTTATAACACGGCGCGACACGGTCTGCTGCACAAATCGGTCGCGGCTGAGTTTCGAACGCCTGGTACCCGCCTCACGAACCGCGTTCGCAAGCCTTTGGCCACGGATACCGGCTTATTAGATTATTCTTTATTTAATTCCCCCGGCTCGAGGGAGATTTGAACACATTACCACCGGGCCGGCAGGCAAGTGTGCTAGCCACACTACGGCGGCTTCTCTGGAAGTGTTTAGTTGTGGGTAACGACATGGAACAGAGGGAGTTAAATAAACAATGTGGCTAGAGTCTAAACAATGCCTGGAAAATGCCTGTCTTACAGATCTCTATCAACTCAAGCATGACCAACCTCTTCCTCCCATCTCTCTCTCTCTCTCTCTCTCTCTCTCTCTCTCTCTCTCTCTCTCTCTCTCTCTCTCTCTCTCTCTCTCTCTCTCTCTCTCTCCGTCTTAACCAGGCATGAACCCAGTACCCCAACAACAACAGCCACCATGTTCACTCCCACAGCATTTTGCAGCTTGGTGGTCCGCCATGCAGAAAAGGACCTATTTCTCGGACAGATGACCAAAACAGACTATAGTGAACAACCGAAGCCATACCATCGGACACCCTGTTTGACTTTTTGAGCCATCGCTTCTACGCCCCGACATTATGAGAGTGAGCGCGGGAAGTTGCATAGATAAAACAAATCTCTCTTGTGCCGCCTCCATAGCAAGCGTAACGCCTGAGGTTATTTGTATTGCCCCGGGCAGGACACTGAAGACGACGCCGTCAACACCTCGTCCGGAAATGTTTATCAGATATCGTTTACGTGTCCTATCTACACCTGCAGGCTCAGGGGTTGCCGCCGCCCCCTCTGTTACCCTGTCTCTGGCAGACTGGACCAGCTGGTCGGACAAATAAGTTGCTATGTATAACCTCGGCGAGGCTAATTAATTTCGTCTCTCTTGTGTTCGAACGCCGGCCGTGCAATGCCTGGGGCTTTACAATCGCCCCGACTCCAATCCGCAGTGTCAACAAATCACTTAGGTTGGTGTCATTGTAGATACGTTGGTAGTAGTGGAGATTCGGGAAAAGAGAGAAGGCAAACGTTACATTTAGAACCAAGGCCAAAAAGAACATGGTAAAACATGTTGGCTGATTGTGTTAATGTGGCTTAAACACATCATCATCATCATCATCATCATCATCATCATCATCATCATCATCCAGTGTCTTGTCAGCTGGTGTGAGCGATCATGCCTCTCCACAAATCGCTATCTCCGAAGGCATGGATCAATTCGTGCGTTGACTCCATTCCGTGCCATGACACAAGACTGTCAATAATCTTCTCCCGCTGCCTTCCTCTATCTCTCTTTCCGCAAGTCTTTCCGGTTGTCACAACATGTTACACTGTTTGTCTTCTCATAACGGGACCAAAAAACGATGACTGCCTCTTTCTGATGTTTGTGATAAGGTGTCTTTGCGGCTTAGCTTCCCTCAAACTGTGCAGATTGCTCATTTTGGCTGTCTAATTAATTTTCAACATACCTCTATAAAACCACACCTCCAAGGTTTCCAGGGATTTTTTCGCCTGTTCACTAATTGTCCAAGATTCGCACGCAGACGTATGTTAAAATTGGTTCTATGTAACATGCAAAAACTCTCTTTCTAACTTTCCAGGACACTGACTTATTGCACAAAACGTTCTTCATCTCAGTGATGCATCTGGGTTCCAAATGTTGCTGTATGTAGCCGAGGCGCGGTGTTGGGGTGAGCGCCCAACATTGCTCAAATACCTCAATGGCTCGTGAATACATAACCTATGCAGCAAAAGTCCAACTCCTGGCCTTCACGTGGCGGGCCTGTTTAAACTAACAGGAGAAGGGGCGACGGCGAGTCTCTGGCGCCGGAAAATAACCAGTATGCTCTAGATGTGTATGCACGTACATGCATGCGCAGACAGGCGTGTGCGCGCGTACACATCTACACTCGAGTGAGACCACAGTCTGCTCTAGCAAAGAAAGGTGCTGAAGACGGAGGCAACCAGCCAAGAGGCGCACCACAGAAATCAGGATGCCACGCAATCACGCAAAATGGAATATGTCGACTACTGCTAATCGTTATGGTGCTCGCCCTGCTTTGGACCCCCAGGCAGGTGCAGTGCCGGGCCCTATGTCTCGAAAGGGTCCAACCCCAACTACTGGAGGTCCTTCTCAGATGTCCTGTGGAGCCAGGGGACATGAGAATAGGACGACTGGCCATACTAAACTAAGACTTAAAATAATGCACTGGAATGCGGAGGGAGTCAGCAACAAAAAAGTAGAATTAGAAAACATCCTGGACAAAGAGAAAGTAAGCATACGTTGCTTGCAAGAAACTCACCTCAATGAAAATATAGCCTTCAAAATCAGAGGCTACCAGTGTTACCGATCTGACCGAAAGAACAGGCGAAAAGGTGGGATACTGACCCTTGTAAGAAATAACATCATGGCTTCCCAAATCAAAGTCTACATGGAAGGGGCTGAGTATCAGACACTTAAACTTAAGACAGGTAATACAGATCTACATCTGATCAATTACTACTGTCCAAGTGACCGCCCACAGGCACTGAACACTCTACCACTAAAAGAAAAAATGATTGTGTGTGGCGATTTCAACAGCCACTCGCAGAGCTGGGGCTATGATCACATGGACCAGAGAGGAGAGAGACTGGAAGACTGGCAAGATGAGAATAGATTCATGTTGATTAACAAGCCGTCCGACCCACATACTTTCTACTCGAGATCATGGCACTCTACAACTACACCTGACCTGGCTTTTCATTCACCAGACCTGGAGTGGAACATTACACGAACTGTTGGGAAACAACTTGGTGGCAGTGACCATCGGCCAGTCTTTCTAACCGTAGAAAATGAGCTTGTAAGTGAAAGCAGCACCCTCTCGAGGTGGAACTACAAGAAAGCAGACTGGGCAATGTACAAGCATCGCACCAGCATACTGGTTAGAAACCTGAACACTGAGAAAGACATAAATAAAGCAGTTGAAGAGTTTGGGAAATGCATACTACAGGCAGCGCGAGAAACAGTACCAAGAGGAGCCCGTAAACAATATAAACCCTACTGGAGTAGTGAACTGGAACAGTTGCATAATGATGTTGAAGTGTGTAGAAAGCAAGCAGAGGCCACACCCAGCCAAGAGCACCACAATAAATTCCAGCATGCAAAAGCCAAATTTCAAAGGGCCAAGCTGCAGGCTAGACGGAAAAGCTGGCAGGAGAAAACAGAGTCTCTGAACTTTGAAAGAGACACAAGGAAATTGTGGAAGCTAATAAAACAGCTTAATGACGAGGGCACAGGGAGAAACTCAAAAATTGCACTACATAAAGATGGAAAAATCTTAACAAGAAAGCAAGCAGCTGACCATTTTGCGGACTCGTTCGCACAAGATAGCAATATCAAAATTAGTCCAGAGAAACAACAAGAGATTCGAGAGAAACGACAACATACAGGACAGAAGGAAATAGTACATGAGGTTCTGGAGGCACCCATCACAATCAGCGAACTGGAGCTAGCCATATCAAAACTGAAAATGAGAAAGTCACCAGGAGCTGATGGTATCTCCAATGAAATGATCAGGAACCTAGGAACAGAGGCCAAAACAAAGCTGTTGCAGATCTTCAATAACAGCTGGACCTTAGGCAGTGTTCCACAAGCCTGGAGAGAAGCAATCATGATACCCCTCCTAAAATCAGGGAAAGATGGTTCCATTGCCTCTAGCTACAGACCAATTAGCCTCACCAGCTGTCTCTGCAAAACACTGGAGCGCATCATCAATCACAGACTGCAGTGGTACATTGAAAGTAAAAACATCCTTGTGCCACAGCAGGCTGGCTTTAGGCAGTGCTACTCTACGGAAGATCAGACAACCTACCTCTCTCAAGAAATTGAGGATGCATTCCAAGAGAAGAAGCTGGTGCTTGCGGCATGGATAGATCTGAAGAAAGCCTTTGACAAAGTCTGGAAAGAAGGTCTGATGAAGAAACTGAGAAACTGCAAAGTCAATGGAAGAATGTACAAATGGGTGAAAGCATACTTGCACAACAGAAGAGCCCGAGTACAGATAGACGGACTCAAGAGCAAGAAAGTACTACTGCGTCACGGTGTCCCCCAAGGCGGAGTCTTGTCCCCCACACTTTTTCTAATCTTCATCAATGATCTTGTTGCTCACCTACCGCATGGAATTAAAGCGGCAATGTACGCCGATGACCTGGTTCTATGGAGCACAAATGAATATGCATCAGTGGCCACCAGATTGCTACAAAGAGCTGTAGATACATTTGCTGTATGGGCAAATAGATGGTGTGTCAGCATAAACACTGACAAGTGCAGCACAACCCTATTTACCCTCTCTCCAAAACAAAAGGCAGGGATCATCCAGATAAATGTAACACCCCTAAGAGAAGATAAAGAACCAACATACCTTGGAGTAACATTTGATGGCAAGCTGACATGGAGAAAGCACATCAACAAAGCAGTAGCAAAAGCCAGAAGGAAAATAGCCATCCTGAGAAAGCTAAGTGGAACCACATGGGAAGCCAGTACGAAAATACTTAGCAAAGTTTACCAACAGAGCATACGACCACACCTGGAATATGGGTCAACTGCGTGGTGTTCAGCATCAAATACCACACTACAAGAGCTGGACAAGGTGCAAAATCAAGCACTTAGAGTCACCACAGGAGGGATGAGATCAACCCCTATAGTGGAAATGGAGAAGATGGGGAGGACACAGGCACTGAGTGAGCGCAGAGATACGAAAACGCTAATACAAGCAGAAAAGTTCCTCAGCTTGCCAGGCCACCCTATGAAGAACAGATTTGAAAACCTAGCTATGGGGCGGTTGAAAAGAAGTAGTTTTATCCACCAGGCCAAACGACTCTGCAGAGAAACCACTGATTTGCCCACAGTTGGTATCCCCCTAACAACTATTCCAGAGCGAACTCCATGGAAAGATGAGCATAGACTATCGTTACAAATCCAGACTAAAGTGAGAGGAATATTTGACAAGGAAGAACAGAACAGTGTGCAGCGCAGAACAGCCACTCTCAGCTTCCTTGATGAAGAATACCCACAGGACCTCTGGATCCGAGTCTACACAGATGGGTCAGCACAAAATGCTGTTCGAAATGGAGGAGCGGGAGTGTACATAGAATACCCAAATAATACTAGGGACACAGCCAGAGTACCCACAGGAAAGTACTGCCATAACTATGATGCCGAAATTGAGGCAATCAAGATAGCAACAGAGAAATTACTAAATAACAGCAATGGTACTCAACCTGTGGTGCTACTAACAGATGCAAAATCAGTACTCGAGGCGCTCCTCTCTGGGAAATTGCCAGTACTAAGGACACTACTTTCTGAACTTAGCAGTCAGCATAAAGTCACCATACAGTGGATACCATCCCACTGTGGAGTACCCGGAAACGACAGAGCTGATCAATTGGCTAAGGAAGGAGCCAAAGAAGAACAGCTTGATGTGCCCGTTACATACCACCAAAAGAAAAGAATGATCAAATCAGTCAGAAAGCCACCAAAACCTGCTCAAGATGACTACCACGTTATGGACAGACCAGAACAAGTCATTATTCTGCGCCTCAGAACAGGACACAATAGATTACGCAACCACATGTATACAAAATTCAAGATTGGTGAAACAGCCATGTGCACATGTGGATTGGCGTCGCAGACAGCAGAGCACATACTCCAAGACTGCCCAAAATATAACATATCTAGGCAAACCTTCTGGCCTAGAGAGACGACAGTGGAAGATAAACTCTATGGACCACTGTGTGAACTGAAAAAAACAGTTCAATTCATGCAAGAGACGACATTGCAGATATAGACATATTTCAAGCGAACGAAAGAAGAAGAAGAAGTGATGCATCTTCCATCTGATGTTATCCATGTGGCTAGACATCTGAATTTCTGCATTTGCACCAAAATAACGTTCTGAACTTTAATTGCACATTTAGGCACAATGACCATGACTTCTGTCGCTCTATTATTCAAACTAAGGCACAGTGTGTACTAACAATATGACGACTAGTGTGTTGCACAATTTCTTCTTCTTCTTCTTCGTTCATCCGGAGTTTTTCTTTTCGGATGTGATTGCGTTGTGCCTGTTTACAGCAGAGCTGCGTTCTTGCGCCGTTAGGCCGACACATCCGACTTCTGCAGGCATTTGTTGACCGGGTTAACCTTCCCGGGGCACAATTTATTTTCTGTGTATTTCGCTGCATCTTGTCTGGAGCAGACTGCAGAGTATATATCACATGAGGTGAATAAATGAATTATACTTTGTGAAATACTCTAAACACACAGTCAATGATACTGTTTGAATGTGCTTATATTGTTTGAATGTGCATCATTAGTTATCATCGTAAATTTACACAGAAGTCTTTCTGCCTGGACAAAATTGGTTGGAACCGTCTAATTGCTAACGTCTCGGTATATATGAGCAACCGTGTCGTGTTCGTCGAACACAATATACGAAAAGCTTCTCCTTTGTTAACTTTATGGCCACAAGTTAGCAGTCGTTTGGAAATCGCCCAACTTGGAGTTTACTGTTTGTGGTTTCTGCGTTAGCATGTGCAAATTCACTAAAAGAACACATTTTTATTTTTGTTATGTGTGTGTGTGTGTGTGTGTGTGTGTAAGGGGGGGGGGGGGGGATCGTCCATCTTCATGGCACATGCGAATACCTCCATAAGGACCCGAAGAGTATGACTTAGATTGTGAATTGCGTGAAATATGGTGTATGATTTATGGGTGGGGACTGGTGGACTTATGAGGGACGGGGGAAATTATGGGAACATGACATTGTTATAGCAGTGTGCGCCAGTCTCCCTGGCGAAGACGTTAAGGACGTTGTTCGTCATCCCGTATACTCACGTACAAAACACAGCTGCGCGAGATTCGGCAGCGGATCAAGTCACACTGGTTACTTACGAAGGTATGTGAGCCGGTCGTTCAGAAAGCAACGGCAAACTACTGAACATAAAACGTGCCGAGACATCAACAGCAGCTGAAAAATGCTGATGTTATCTGCAATGTCCTGTAAAGGATATGCGAAAAAAAAATAATTGTGTATAATGTTCTGCTTTCATTAGACGGTACATAGACAACGCATTAATCGATGTTAGTTTAATTTGTTTATGCGCTGTCTCCAAGGTTTCGCAATACTTGATACGTCTGTGTGCATTATGCTTTCAGTAGAATATTATACATAGCCTTAAGGTAGAAACAGACGTTGACTTGGTCGAAAGAATAAGAGTGCTCGCTCTTAAACTTCCGGCACGCTTATAGCGAGGTAGACGGTTCAAACCCCACACCGGCGTTAAGCTGGACTTCAACATTTACTTCTCGCTCAGAAAGCAAAGGCAAACTACTGAACGCACAATTGCTAGAATATCAACCTGGGGTCGATAGCGACGTCCTGCCAATGCAATGCTTGAGATAGAGACGGTGTTATGTGATTATTGTGATGAGCAGAGGCTCGTGATGGCTGGGACAGATCAGCTCTAGAAGCCGCAGAGCGAGAGAAATGATGCCTGCTGATTATAACCGAGTGCCATTCCAAAGAACTGAGCTAGACCAACAAGGACTAGGGTTGCCAGATACGTGGGCACCACAAGGAGGCCATAATAAGACCTCCCCCCAAAAAAGGACACAGGAGGGCATATTGAATGTTTCATTTGAATCGTTCCAGACTAAACCTAAAATCAGATAAACTTTATTACAATAGCTGCCAATAAGTGTATCTTAGTGAATCGACCAACAAACAATCATGTTAAAAAATAAATATAAATTCAATGGAGGCCTTTTTCAAAGTGCTAAAAAAAACAAAACATTTAAACAGCCAATTGTACAATTATTACCTTATAATCTGTATTAGTTACTCAACATATTTCTCGGAGGAGTCAACTTGTCGTAGAAGATCCTCGTTAGCAATTACATATGCATAAAACTGTTCACAGGTAAGAAAAGCCGGACATTTTAAAGGTTTTTAGCTATGGCTGCCGGACGGAGAATATTAATTAGGCTAAAAAGGAGGACATGTCCTCTTTGCCGGACGTCTGGCAACCCTACCAAGGACCGAGACTTGTGTCATTTTGTCAGCCACATCATCATCATCATCATCATCATCATCATGATTGAAAGTTTTTTTAATTTTTGTTTTTGTTTTCTCCGCCAGCTAAAATCTCTTGTAAGATAAGCGCTCCTACACACTGTCACGGTGGGAGTGGATTCGGGATCTCGACTAATCCATCCATCCACCATGTGCAGTGCCGATAAGCGTAGGCGGTCATATTTTGCCATCTCACTCGATCGCCACAGTCGTGGATCAGCTCCGTGTTCCTGTCTCGATCATGCCATGTGGTCAAACCATCCATGTATTTACTTCTCGGTCGAACCCTTGGTCTCCTCCCTTCGATCTTGCCAGTTGTCACCAAGTTCTCCAATTCAATTCTTCTCAAAACATGCCCAAAAAATTGTGACTGTCTACGTCTAATGTCTCTAATTAGTTTACGATCTTCATTTGTTTCTTGAAAGACTTGTTCATTGGTTTTTCTGTCTGTCCATGGTATTCTTTGCATTTTCCTCAGAAACCACATTTCCACAGCCATCAGATGTTTTTCAGCTTGTCTGCTCATTGTCCATGCTTCATATCCATACAAAAAATTGAGGTTCTATGTAGCACTTCAGCACTCGTTTTCTCGTTTCAATTGATATCTTTTTATTGGTCAGTATGTTTTTCATCTTGCAAAAGGCTAACTTCGCAATGATAATTCTTGCTCTAATCTTTTCAAGGCATCTCCCATCAGATGTTATGACTGTTCCGAGATAACTGTACCGATTCACTTGCTTAAGACTATACCCATTTACTCGTATATCACATTGTGGAATGTCCTTCTTCCCAGTGACGACCATAATCTGTGTCTTCTTACAATTTAATGTTAACCCTAGTTGTTCACTGTCTGCAATCAAGACTGTATCATCTGCATATCTAATGTTATTGATGTATCGTCCCCCAATGTTGATTCCTTCCATATCTTCTATATTTCTGAAAATATTTTCACTGTACAGGGAAAAAACAGATCTGGAGACATTACACATCCCTGTCTCACACCTCTTTTAATAGGCTGATATTGATCTACTTCATTATCAATTCTCGACTAATAGATACCGCAATACATGCCCTGGCCTGCCTCCATGCCTAGGTGCCCATCGCGACCACCGCTCAAACAATCAGGGCACACGTTCATTACCTTCCGGGACGATCCAGATAATGGTTACTTGTCAAGTGAATTTCTAAAGGTGGGTACTCATGATCAATAAGGAGGTATGCCGAGCGGTCAGGTCCAGCGAGTGGACGTTTTATTTCGTAAAAACAATTTCAAGATTACAGGAAAATACGAAAGCTATTTCCCCCCCCCCCCCCCCTTCCCTAACCTAACCCTATAGTCCATAGCACTTCTAGTAGTGCTCGACTTAAATTAGCTTTTACTATTACTAGTGTCCCTCGCCATCAGGCGAATCCACTACCGAATTCAGAGATACTTGTAATTTAGGTCCCCAAGTCAAGGACGAAAGGTCAACATGTTAGTCCAGTTGTCCGGTGTAGGGGTTGAACCTCTTAGCTCAGCATCAGCACCCCGAATGTTTAAGAACGCGAGTTCTTATCCATTCAGCTATGCTGACCTGGTAAGAAAGTGATGTCATGGACGATGCTGCCGTTGTGCAGTAGTAGAAGAGAGCTCACTTCCTCGCCGTCTTGTGTTTTAACATAAATCTCTGACACCCATGATTGCGCCGACACAGTCCCAAAAAACAAACAACCGTCTGGTACGGGAGACTGATCCCGGCACTGATTTACTGTGTAAACCAGTGCACTACCCACACTATGCCAAGTGATATTCTACCGGCGGCCAAGGGGAGCCATTGCTGACAGCAGTCAGGGGCGCCGTGGGTGGGGAATCATCAAGGGGCGCCATGAACGAAGAGCCATTGATGACAACAGGTCTGCCATGAGCTGGGAGCCATTACTGACATCAGGGGCGCCATGAACGGGAAGCCATCAGTGACAGTCAGGGGCGCCGTGGGTGGGAAAGGGTGTGTATTTAGTATTTACTTATTAGTTAGTTAGTTAGTTAATTAGTTAGTTAGTTAGTCGCAGTTCTAACTTCACGGCAAAGGGTCGCCCAATTATGCTTCGATTCCTGTGCCAGTGAATATCACACAAAATGCGCCTCACAGCCGCATGTGAAAAGTGGAACAGACAGGAGTCTCGACAAACCAACAGCCCGCACAGGTATGCTGTGCATAAAATACTTTACTTATAAGCCAAACCCTATTCTGAGTCCTCATCTGTAAGCACAGCTCTGACTTAAGGAATGCACTTGGCCTATGTTTCCCTCTGTGTGTAATATCTCTTTGCGTGTGTAATGTTTCTTTGCGTGTGTAATGTTTCTCTCTGTATGTTATTCAGGCTGGGTCAACCTCGCAGAACTTGTAGTTTTGTTTAAATCCTACGCCTCGATTTGGATACAAACACAAGGCTTCACTAGAAGAGGAAAAAGAGCTAACATTCATAAGTGCCACTCTACGCACTACATTTATAAGAAGACAACAGATACAGCGATTCGATAAACCTGTCACTGTCAGTTACTGCCAATATTGTACCTTGCGGTGTATGGCAGAGTCTTGAGCCTGGGGCAGTAAGGCCGACTGGCTAGTGCAGTCGCCGCGAACTGTGCAGGTTAAGTTTTCTTTTTACTCCCGACAGACAAAAGATAAAAAACAAAACACACCTTACCGAGGATTCGAACCGAGGTCTCCCGAAGGAGAATTCGGCATTCTAGCCACTCGGTCAGCCGCTCCTCACTGCCAGGGAGTTGAAAGGTGTTAAAGCCAAGAGGGTCGACTTCATTGCACCGGGTTATATCCCATACAGCATTCTTCTTTCCGCAGGGCGTTAGAGGTAAGCACCCCACAGAGCACGAATTCCGTAGCTCCAGTGGCGACCCCAGGAGTCTCAGGGGTGGGGGGGGGGGGGGGTTGAGCCGAATGACAGAATGACAGAGTCCTGAAAACGAACCCATGACCTTCGTAGCGCCCTGCAGCGTGACTGAGCACTTCGCCACGGAGATCCTTTCACTTGTCAATGTGCCCTATAACCACAGGTGCTCTGACCGTACAGATACAGGAAGACAAAGCACCATCTGGGCACATTCTATTAAGGGAATGATAAATACACAAACACTAACTGCAGTCGGGGGCATACAGTTTAAAATGGTCATCATCTCAATTTTTGTTAATGCTAAATAAACGTGGTAAGATAAATTATGGACAGACAGATCAGAAAGAAAGAAAGAAAGAAAGAAAGAAAGAAAGAAAGAAAGAAAGAAAGAAAGAAAGAAAGAAATAGCGGGCGGACGGGAGGGAGGGAGGAAGGAAGGAAGGAAGGAAGGAAGGAAGGAAGGAAGGAAGGAAGGAATGAAGGAAGGAAGGAAGTGCTACAATTAGCATGTAAAGAACGAAACAATCAGCTGCCACCATCAGAAGTCAGGCACCCGAAATCTGTGCAGCACCAACCACCACCATGTGCAACTCGTCCTCACATGCCCCCCAAACACTCGGACAGCATCTCACGACTGTTACGGTTATACGGAACCCATTATAACGATGACTTAAAAGGCAGACCGGGCAGTGTGGTCCCATCGATAAAAGCCAAAAGTAAGCAACGCCTAGCGTGTCTCGCTGATGCAAAAGCGTGCGCAGTTATCGATCTCATGGCTCAGCTTGCATGTGAAACACTGGTGAGGGTGATGGAGGGAGGGAATGAAGGAGGGAGACGGTTCAAGAGAAAGAAGACAGTAAGCAGAGGGAGAAACCAGCTAACTCGGCAAAATTCATAGGAGAATTACTTTAAAATAATGACAATCCAAATCCGCATTGATTAGATGCGACAAAGGCGGGTCGGAGTATTCGAGGCACGACAGACAGCCTGCGTGCTGCCATGGCCCATATATATCTGGATCGCATGCGTACGCCGAAGAGTCCGAGTACGTTCAAGAGAATCAGGCATGACAGTGTCTTTGCTTTTTTTTTTAGTTAGTTGCATTTTCTTTACAGGACGTTGCAGTCGACCCTGGTGTTGTTTGGCTGCTTGTGATTTCTTGGCAAGTTTACGGTTAGTAGCTTGCCATAGCTTTCAGAACGACCAGCACTCATACCATTGTATGAAAACCAACGCAAGGCGGTCTGCTGCCAAATCGCCCGCAGCTGTTTCCAACGCGGTATGTGGGATTGCGAGTTGCAACCCCCTCGCCACGAGGACGGTATGTTATGTTCACTTACATACATTGTGTTTAAAGAGCCAGGTAGCCCCCTCTACATCAATGAATCAATCACCAAAGAACGAGAAGTAGATTGTGAGCTTTACTGGTTTACGATTACAAGAAACAAAATGGACGTATATGCTAAAGCCATCGACAGCACAGAATAAACAAACACAAACAGACATCCTCTACACCAAGACCTTTTCCCTTCGCCCTGTATCACCCACCGAGGTTCCAGCCGTCAAGAAACACACTCAAAGTTATCCACTTTCGCGTTCAGCTGGGACGAGGTCCATCCATATTTATCAATTTCTGGCTCTAATTCTCTTCTCCGTGTATTTTAAAATGTCTTTTTATGTGTCGTTTGCCCTGTGCGTTTCAGACATGGGACTTTCTGCTCATACTATTCTCAGGTTTCCCCAGTGTTGTGTCCTACTTAACACCGGCATCTTTTCTTCACTTCCTGATTCACATGTATTTATGTAGTTCTCTCCAAGAGTTCCACATTGGTGAGCTCAGTCCAGCCATGTTGGTCCCTCTATTCTGTGCTAGCACCGGTTAATGATTGTTGTGTAGTTTATTAGTAGTCGTGTCAGTAGCTGTCCACGTTTCTAACCCATACAGTAGTAGTGCTCATATAAAACGTTAGGGTTACATATTCTAAGTCAGGGTGCTACGTTTTTTCTTCTTCTTGTGTACGTTCGCTCGCCTTAAATTCAAGCGTAGTCCATACATGCGCTATGACTTCTAGTACACTAGAATGATTTTTGTGTGTAGATTAGCTTTCCCTATTACTAGTGCCCCTCGCCACCCACTCTGTACACCCACTCCGACTTCAGAAGTACGTGTAATTTACGTTCCCAAGTCAAGGACGAGAAGTCAACATTTTAGTTCAACTGACCGGTGTAGGGGTTTGACCCGCTACCTCGACATTAGCACACCGGAAGTGTAAGAACAAGCGCTCTTATCCAATCCGTCAATCTGACCTCCAGCTGCTACGTGTAATGTCTCTTGACTTTCAGAAATGTCACAATTCATCTCCATCTTTGACTACGCCACATCAAGACCTAATGGGGATGGTGTTTTATGCCAACAATTTTCGAAGCCGATCGCCATACGCGGTCGAAAATGGATCTTTTTTTTTTTTTATTATTGAACACAGTAATACTCCAGTAACTGCTCAATCTCCTCTCATAGCACGAGAAATATATTCATAACCATTGATGGGCACTCACAGAAGTAGTTGAAGAAAGCAGAGGTCAGGGGACACACTAGGCAATATAAATATTGAAAGCTGTAATGTAGCCAAATCGGGATACGAACCCGCCACCTTCAAATAACACAATTGATGTGCTTAACTGGTTAAGTGCCATGGGATGATTAATCGTCTTGCGCGACTTCCAGTATATGTCAATGGCTTATATACAGTTGATTTCCCCACGTAACCCCGTTTAATTTGATATATAATACAACACATCTGCTACCATATTACCAACTTTTAAGCCTAACTGTGACATACCCCTACTTCCCATTTTCCGCTATCCATGTTTGTTTGGTCCACACCTACATATTGTTGGGCACTGAATCAGATCAGGGACAAGTGACATTCCATAGACCGCGCAAGAAGGCGGTTGTGAACATATTGCCCGAACTCCATAGCACCGGCGAGGTGCCCAGCGTGTGGCTTCCAGAATCCATATATACCAAAAATATGTTGTTGTGGGCTTATTCTATAATGTTGAACTGTTGGTGGCTCAGCGGTCGATAGGCTTACTCTGTATCTATTTATAGGTCTCCGTGGACTGTAAATGTGTGCAACACGGTCCAGAGGTTTGTTGTTCGCCCTTATCCTAGCAGGCTAGGTATGCGATCCACTATCAGTAAGCAAACTAAGTAACGAATCCTTTTACAGTGCGTTTAAGGCATTTCGAAAATACTAATACGGCTAGTTAAGGTATAATATTACACGCACACAATAAGAAAGAGGCAAGCGGGTCTTGGAAGCACTGGGGAACATTATGACGACTGCAAATATCATCGGTAAAAGAGACAGATGTAGACAGAGACAAATTATGCTGGACGGTTAATGGCGGTAGCATGGGGGAATACCATCCGTAGAATTGATTCAGACCACAAAAGGCCGAGATCTGTGAAAAAACATGTCATGACACATAATGATGGTAAAGGTTAATTTTGTGGGTCTTCATAGCATGCATTACGACTAAGTCTCGAAAACTTGCGCCTCTGTGTGTTTTTTAAGTATTTCCTATTCTACAGTCGCTGATTTCGTCCATAACTGTCACATTTGTGATTCTAACAAAAGACCAAAAAAAATTACGCATTATTCATCCCCCGCATTATTTTGTTTTTCTTCTTCTTCTTCTTCTTCTTCTTCTTCTTCTTCTTCTTCTTCTTCTTCTTCTTCTTCTTCTTCTTCTTCTTCAGCATTCCGAGCCATTGAGGTTCTTTGCTGCAGATACAAGCCGTCTCCATTCGTCTCTCTGCCGTCACTGACTCCAAGTGAGTGTAGGTATGTATGTATATTATCTCTCCACCGTCTTCTTGGTCTACCTCGGGGTCTGCGGTCATTTATTTCTGAGTGTAAGCGAGTTTTGTTTCCCTATTATCTTCCATTCTTTCTATATGTCCCAGCCATTGCAGTCTATTAGCCTTCATGATACTAGTGACTAGCGGGGACTTAAACAGATCATAAATGTCTTTTGTTGCTTCTTCTTTTCCACTCTCCACTTTGTGTGTCTCAAGACTCCCTTACCAAGCCCTCATATGGTCACCGGTAGGGAAAAGAAAACGGGGAAGACCAAGAGAGACCCTGCGTAGAACCATCATTAGAGAAGGCTCATTCAATGGCCAAGTAAATATCCAAGATCTACAACAGGTAGCAGCGAACCGCCAGGCATGGAGAGTCAGGACATCTGCCCTACGCGCCGCCTTAGGCTCAAGAGGAAAGACTATACTAACTTTTTGTGTCCCTAATGGGCCCAAAACTGCGTCTTAAGACTTTGTTCTCAAAGGTTTGTAACAAGACTTCGTCTCCTTTAGTTAAACTCCAAGTTTCAGAGCAATACAGCACAACTGGTCTAATCAGTGTTTTGCATATTGTGATCTTGGTGTTATGAGATAGCGCATTTGGTTTTAGCAGATGTTGCAGTGCATAGTATATCTTATTTTTAGAGTTGATTCTAGCTTGTATTTCTTCCCTTATTATGCTGGAGCAGTTGAAGTTTGTACCCAGGTATTTGTATGTTTCCGTTCTTTTAATGGTCATATTATCTATTTGTATGTGGCCAGAGATTTTAGCCGTTCCTTCTCTTGAAATTACCATATATTCTGTCTTGTCTTGATTGATAACCAATCCCATTTGTTGAGCTTTTTTCTTTGAAGTGGGTCAATATTTCCAATGTCTTTTTTTCATTTTCCCCTATAATATCTATATCATCTGCATAACCAAGCAGTTTAGATGTTCCTCCAATAGCACATTCCTCCTTTACCTTCCTTACAACTTTCTCTAGAGCCAGATTGAAAAGGAGCGGCGATTGTGCATCACCCTGTTTCAAGCCAGATGTTATTTGGAAAGGGTCTGATTTCTTGCCTTTATATGTTACTATATTATAAGTATCTTCCATGCATCGTCTGGTCATGTTGATTAACTTCCTTGGTATTTCACATTCCTGCACAACATTCCATAGACTATTCCTGTGGACACTATCATAAGCCTCTTTAAAATCTACAAAACTGTTATGCAGATCTCTTTTATATTCCCAACTTTTCTCGGCTATTTGTCGTAAGATAAATATCTGATCTATTGTTGATCTGTTTTGTCTGAAACCCGCCTGATAGTCACCTAATATGTCTTCTGAATATGGTTTTAGTCTATTTAGTAATACCGTGGATAGTATCTTATAGCGTATGGACAGGAGTGATATTCCTCTATAATTTTCACATTGGAACTTGTCTCCTTTCTTAAAGATAGGTATCAATAATGACTCTTTCCAGTCATGGGGTAATTCTTCTGTCCTTCAGATTGTTATTATTTGCTACTGCCGTTGCTAAAGTCACGGTTCCTATTAGCCCACACGTTACAGTGTTACCAAATCTACATAACGACATCTGCTTTGACTAACTCCTATAATAGACAAGAGCTGTCAGTTCCGGAACGACAATGTGACATCATTCATGTGCAAGTATTATCGTTTTGACACCTCTGTTACGCACTGAATAGGAAACTGATTTTACCTTCACTGCCAGATGATCCAAATGACGGTATCTACAATATCAGCTTCAAATGCCTAGACGATAAGCATCGTGAGTGTAGTTGGCCATCTGGCACGATCACTAGTCTCAGATCACATGTATCTTCTTGTCTCCACCATAAGCACAGTGTTGGAGTCAGTTGCCAATGGCATACACAACAATCATAGACGACACATTCACAGCCTGAAACCCCAAAGCTGGATCACGACCTGGTGACACTCAACAGCTATTCTCTGCAGATGCACAGTTCTTATATCGGTTTTGGGAGCCGCAGTAGCGTAAAGGCTTGACGCTTGCCTGCCAGCCCGATAGTCAGTAGCGTAGAGGCTTGACGCTCGCCTGCCGGCCCGATAGTCAGTAGCGTAGAGGCTTGACGCTCGCCTGCCGGCCCTATAGTCAGTAGCGTAGAGGCTTGACGCTCGCCTGCCGGCCCGATAGTCAGTAGCGTAGTGGCTTGACGCTCACCTGCCAGCCCGATAGTCAGTAGCGTAAAGGCTTGACGCTTGCCTGCCAGCCCGATAGTCAGTAGCGTAGAGGCTTGACGCTCGCCTGCCGGCCCGATAGTCAGTAGCGTAGAGGCTTGACGCTCGCCTGCCAGGCCCGATAGTCAGTAGCGTAGTGGCTTGGCGCTCGCCGGCCGACCAAATAGTCATGAGTTCAATCCGCATCGGGGCAGGTTTGAATGTTCAAACTGGGCGTCCAGGTCGACTCAGCCTAAAATGGATACCAGTAAATGTCTCCGGAAGTAAAGGCGGCCGGTGGGATAGTGACCACATCACCCAAAGAGTGTCGATTGCTCTATAAAGATAGGGATCTAGCACCATATGTCCAATTACAGGAGAGTCTTGCAACAGTCCCCGTGGAGGTGGTACTCTATAGTATGTTCCGATCTGAATTCCTTCATTCACGATCAATTATTTTGAAAACTGTCTGTTGCATCGTTATGAAATTTTTCCAGCCGTCTTATATTTACCCCCACCCAAGGAATATGTCTTTGATAGGTCCAAAATCAACTTAAATCATTTAAAGCGGCGACATTCCTTTGATGTTTTTCTGAACAACTAGTGATTTCTCGCTAACAAAGTTATGTTTACGGTAATGGGGACCTGCAAATTCAGATGACACACAAAGGCGTATCCGAATTCGTATGGGAGTGGGTGCAATGAATGAAGTAGCTTACAATCGACAGGGTCGGCTGCATTGCACCGGGTTTTTATCCCATATGGCTCAGTTTCTTTCCGCAGCGCGGAAAGCGTCGCACAAAGCACGAACTCCGTAGCTCCAGCGACGACCCTCGGGAGTCTCCGAAAAAAATGCACTCTTGAAATGAAGGACGCGGCCCGGAATCGAACATACAACCTTCGGAGCCCGAGTCAGACGGCTTGACCACTTCACTTCTAAGCCACAAACCCTCGGATCTGAGAGCCGGGCCGATACCCACCTACCGAATAATAGAGGTGAGATACTGAGCAAGCTACATGCTCAGGTCTGATACATGTTCGAAGGCTCTCAGCTGGGGGATATGAGGGATTCCCGGATGAGAGAGCCTGGCCGTTTCTCGTTCACTGCTGCACGAAGTCATGGACTGCCATGGACTGTCCCTGCCTTTCTTTGAGGGATGACCGGCAGCACATGTAGCCTACCTCGTGAGCGAGTACAAAAAGTCAGAAAAGTGCTCCAGTCGAACGAAATGGTTACGAAAACTGTCTGTATCTAACTCATAGAGAATGTAAACAAAAGTGGAAAAACGTCTCAATAACACGAAATGGAACGCACGGCGAGCGAACCTATTGCGTGGTCCGAAGTCAAAAGCAAAAGCTCACCGAGTGGATGTCGCCGGCAGTCTGACCATTCCTGGTGTGTACTTGAGCGACCAGTGGCAAGCGAGATGCCCAACACATGGAAGTGAAGAACTGACGCAACCATGAGCAGGACGTGGCAACTCCTCGGGTGATCCCAGTCTCAGAGCAATATGTGCCAGCTCTGCAATTATGGAAGCCTCCTTGGATAGCGAGGGAATACCCATGGTCTGTATAACAGAGCAACGGGACACGAATGCAACTGAACGAACGCAGAGGCCAAGCAGTAGTTACTGTCTAAGTTTATTGCAGGAGACAACTTCATATCAAAAACGTAACATATTGTATAGATGTAGACCCACGTCCTACTGGCCTGAGATCTTGGTGGTAACTAATACGTTCCCTGCCTCCACGTCAGCGCTTGAGCGTCCCTAGTTACTTAACTACTGGGTGCTCACGCGTGCATCACCTACTAGACCCTTTTCCCTTTGCACGCCATGCCATCTACACCCTTTAACAGAGCTACTCTGTTATATCTGCCCCTGCCTTCCCTTGAAGGCTGATGTCGTTGATCGTTCTTCTTCTTCGTTCATCCGGAGTTTTTTTTCGGACGTGATTGCATTGTGCCTGTTTACAGCAGAGCTGCGTTCTTGCGCCGTTAGGCCGACACATCCGACTTCTGCGGGCATTTGTTGACCGGGTTAACCTTCCCGGGGGTTGATCGTTCTATCTTGACCAGCTGAGATGTGGGCGGCATCACAACAATAAGTCTAACGTGCCTCGAAACCCGAGGAGGGCTAACCTCATTAACAAATGCCCGCTGACGCCGGAAGTGCCGTCCTACGGGTGGCAAAATAAAAATTGGCACTACGCATTTACGTCCGAGACGCCTCGTCCGAATGTCTCTTGTGCTAGGAACAGCTCTGACTACCTAGTTTCCGAATGCCGCTCTTGTTCGGAACAGCTCTGACTAGGTAGCTTTCCGAATGTCCGTCGTGCCTGGAACAGCTCTGAAGGGCACAAAGACAAGCACATGTCCGAACCGAAAACTCGCTGAGTGGATACCGTCTGCAGACTGGCCTGGTTTGTGCGGGAGCGGACCGTGGTGAAGGAACGCCCAATATATTGAAGTGAGGATTTAAAGCAGCCATGAGCAGGACGTGACGATTCCCTCGGTGAGCCCAGCACCAGGGCGCTATGTATCGGCCCTGCAACTATGGAAGCAACCTTGGATGGCGGAAAATGCCATGGACTGTCCCTGCCTTCCTTTGAGGGATGACCGTTGTCTTCGACCGTTCCAACTTGGCCAGCTGGGTTGTAGATGGCACCACAAAAGTGAGAGTCTCCCAGGAATGCTACCTGGTCAAAAAAGCACGCTATCGTCGGATGTGTTGGCCTACGGGTTTCGGCCCAAGGGCGCATAACAGACACACCGCAATCACATCTGAAAAAATACTCCGGATGAACGCAAAGAAGAGAAGAAGATATTGAGGCCAAAAAAAAAAAACACACACACACAACTAGGTAGGTAGGTAGGTAGGTAGGTCGGTCGCTAGATAGGTAGGTAGGTAGGTCGATCGGTCGGTCAGTCAGTCGGTCGGTCGGCCGGTCGCTAGATTGGATAGATAGATAGATAGATAGATAGACAGACAGACAGACAGACAGACAGACAGACAGACAGACAGACAGATAGATAGATAGATAGATAGATAGATAGATGGGTAGGTGGGTGGGTGGATGGATGGATGGATGGATGGATGGATGGATGGATGGATGGATGGATGGATGGATGGATGGATGGATGGATGGATGGATGGATGGATGGATGGATGGATGGATGGATGGATGGATAGATAGATAGATAGATAGATAGATAGATAAATAGATAAATAGATAGATAGATAGATCCCCGCCAGAATCCGGGCCTTGTCAGCTAGTTTATTTATATAATCACGTTTCATGAAAGAACCCCCATTTGGAGACACCTTTAAACAATCCCATTTAACTTCGCGCTGTTTGTTTCAAAACGAAAGTCACGAGACAATTTCAAAAAATGAGGGGATGTGTCTTGGTGAAGCTGTAATACTGTTAAAATGATGGACTTAATGTCAGACCCGTAATTTATATACCGCATATAAACAAACTTTGAAATCTGCTGTACAATCTCCAGAACAAAAAAGTTTTTGTTGGGTGGACATAATGATAAGGTTATATGCTAAATCTCATCATGTTCCCTCAGTTGGTTACTGAGATATTGAATTTTATATTAAGGCAACACACACACACACACACACACATACAAACTATAATACGCAATCGAGGGTAAAAGTCTCCAGACCAACCTCAGGGAGACACAAACGTCTCGGAGCTCACACCACCTGAACGTCAATATACCGGACATACAGAGCTGAAACATCAATCTTCCAGAGCACTTACACCACCTGAACGTCAATATACCGGACACATAGAGCTGAAACATCAACCTTCCAGAGCACTTACACCACCTGAACGTCAATACACCGGACATACAGAGCTGAAACATTAACCTTCCAGAGCACTTACACCACCTGAACGTCAATACACCGGACATACAGAGCTGAAACATTAACCTTCCAGAGCACTACACCACCTGAACGTCAATACACCGGACATACAGAGCTGAAACATTAACCTTCCAGAGCACTTACACCACCTGAACGTCAATACACCGGACATACAGAGCTGAAACATCAACCTTCCAGAGCACTTACACCACCTGAACGTCAATACACCGGACATACAGAGCTGAAACATTAACCTTCCAGAGCACTTACACCACCTGAAACGTCAATACACCGGACATACAGAGCTGAAACATTAACCTTCCAGAGCACTTACACCACCTGAACGTCAATACACCGGACATACAGAGCTGAAACATTAACCTTCCAGAGCACTTACACCACCTGAACGTCAATACACCGGACATACAGAGCTGAAACATTAACCTTCCAGAGCATTTACACCACCAGAACGTCAATACACCGGACATACAGAGCTTAAACATCAACCTTCCAGAGCACTTACACCACCTGAACGTCAATATACCGGACATACAGAGCTGAAACATCAACCTTCCAGAGCACTTACACCACCAGAACGTCAATACACCGGACATATAGAGCTGAAACATCAACCTTCCAGAGCACTTACACCACCTGAACGTCAATATACCGGACATACAGAGCTGAAACATTAACCTTCCAGAGCACTTACACCACCTGAACGTCAATACACCGGACATACAGAGCTGAAACATTAACCTTCCAGAGCACTTACACCACCTGAACGTCAATACACCGGACATACAGAGCTGAAACATTAACCTTCCAGAGCACTTACACCACCTGAACGTCAATACACCGGACATATAGAGCTGAAACATCAACCTTCCAGAGCACTTACACCACCTGAACGTCAATATACCGGACATACAGAGCTGAAACATTAACCTTCCAGAGCACTTACACCATCTGAACGTCAATACACCGGACATACAGAGTTGAAACACCAACCTTCCAGAGCACTTACACCACCTGAACGTCAATACACCGGACATACAGAGCTGAAACATTAACCTTCCAGAGCACTTACACCACCTGAACGTCAATACACCGGACATACAGAGCTGAAACATTAACCTTCCAGAGCACTTACACCACCTGAACGTCAATATACCGCACATACAGAGCTGAAACATTAACCTTCCAGAGCATTTACACCACCAGAACGTCAATACACCGGACACATAGAGCTGAAACATCAACCTTCCAGAGCACTTACACCACCTGAACGTCAATACACCGGACACATAGAGCTGAAACATCAACCTTCCAGAGCACTTACACCACCTGAACGTCAATACACCGGACATACAGAGTTGAAACACCAACCTTCCAGAGCACTTACACCACCTGAACGTCAATACACCGGACATACAGAGCTGAAACATTAACCTTCCAGAGCACTTAAAACCAACTAATCCAACTCTTATCCTGATTATGTTTGGTCATGTTATCCAGCTATTCATCTCTTTGTAACTTCCTTTAGCTGTTTTGTGTGTTTTTTTTTTTTTTATTTGGCGCAATAAGACACGACCATAAACTGCCAAGCAGACAAATCAATACTCATGAATTAACGCATTCATGTTAATGTTAGAGAGGCGAGGATTTCACGCTGTCACTATCCCAGGCTCTATTTCACACTGTCTACAGTTAACGTCTAAACGATGTTATCATTTTATTCATGAAAATGGATAACCATCATCACCTCACAGACTAGCTCTCTCTCTCTCTCTCTCTCTCTCTCTCTCTCTCTCTCTCTCTCTCTCTCTCTCTCTCTCTCTCTCTCTCTCTCTCTCTCAGCGTTGTGTTGTCGTCCTAATTTATTACATACATGTCTCCATTTATTAAATGTCTGTCTTCTGCGCCGCCTCTGTGGCGAAGGGTTACGGACGCAATTCGTAATCCCACATACCGTGTTCGAAACACAGCTGCGGGTGATTTGGAAGCAAATCGCATTGTCTGGTCGTCAAGAAGGCAATGGCAAACTACTGAACGTACACTTGCCAAGAAATCATAAACCAAAAAAAAAATGCTGGAGTTGACTCCGACGTACTGCAAAAGATATGCAGCTAACTTTTGCGCGCGAGAACACAGGCAGGCAGGCACGCACACACGTGCGCGCGCGCGCACACACACACACTAGCGCAGGCGTTGAAGATAACCGAACTTCAGATATACACGGTTATAGCGAGTTTTGTTATGGTTAGTTCACATGCCATCTGTTCCTTCTCGTAGAAATATCCAGCACCTATGTAAACACATACATATATACATGCATGTACACACGCACGCACGCACACACACACACGCACACACACACACATCTACGCCTGTGGCTTAGTGCTACTGAACGCAGTTGGGTTCAAAGTCGGCCGCGGGCGATGTTGTAGCAGATCTCTTTGCTCAGATGTTTACAATGGTATGAGCGTCGGCAGCTTCAGAAAGCAAAAGCACACTACTGAACCTAAAATTGTCTACTGAATTGCAAACATCCAATAAATGATGGGGTTGGTTGCAACATCCTGATAATGTCTTATAACTAGCTTTAAACACACACACACACACACACACACACACACACACAAATAAACATATAGCGAGCGAGCCAGCGAGAGAGAGAGAGAGAGAGAGAGAGAGAGAGAGAGAGAGAGAGAGAGAGAGAGAGAGAGAGAGAATGAGGGGACGGGTGTAGCAGTTTATATTCAGTACTTCTAAGATATGCCACAGATTCCTGTATTCCACTAAGAGGGTTGAATGTCAACTTTTCTCAATGTTACATGTCCTTTGCACCACAATGCAATCACACCCAGGTTAATTTTCTAATCAAATTGCACGTTCAGCAGTTAGCCTATGTTTTTTTTTCTGAACGAGAAGTTCACCTGACCGCTGTGGGAATGAACCCACTATTCCCCCCCCCCCCCCTCCCCAGTAGCGCACAGGAAGTTCTTCGTCTTCGTTCGCCTTCAGACGCCATTATGAATACGTGTCAAGAACTGCAGCGGTCAACTTAAATTTGTTGATATCCCCATAGAGTTTGCCCTCTAATGGAGCAGGTGTAGGCCAACATGTTTTTCTTTGCCCTGCATATGTTGGACACTCCTGCAACAAATGTTTAGCTGTCATTGTACCAGTTTCACGGTTACATTCATCAGTATGACCCACATTTAGTGTAGTTAAGATGTGATATTTCAGCCTGATGTGGCATGTAGGTGGTAGTCTGCAGACTGCAACTTCTTTTCGGTTGAGATTTTTTACATTTTTGTTTGCGTTGCTGGCTTTGAACCCAGGCGTAGCCCATACACGTGCTACAACCATTAGTGCACTGGGCTGATGTTTGCTTGTGGATTATCTTCCCCTATTACCAGTGTCCCTCGCCAGCAGGCGAACCCACTCCGATTTCTGACATTGTTGAGATATTAAAATGCATCATCTTTCCGGTGACCCGGATGCTCTGATTTCCACTTGGTTCTATAATTGCCTCTGATAAATATCTTGGCTTCACAATACACGATGTCTCTAACAGGCTGAGATAGCCTTCCACCTTCCTTTGTTAATCTGTCGCCTTCTTCATTTCCAGGTATGTCGCAATGTGAAGAAATCCAGTTTTTAACACCGCTTTTGGATTTCAAGCATAGTTCATGTAGTTTCAGCGGGAAAACCCCCGCCATGTTGACCTGTAATTATCCCTTAAAAACGAAAACGGAATCAACCAGAAATAACGTATCAAAACTAAAGTCTCTTTTAGAGTTCCATCTCGGTTTTCCGGGTCGCACGTTCGTCCTGCTTTGCCACTGTCAAAGATTTAATGAAATCAAGCTATTTCTTAGTTTTCGGTTGGTAGAAGTGTTTAACTTATGACAGATTAAGAGCAGTATTAGTCACCCAAAAGCTGCAATTCAGAAAATGAACAGTATCTTATGCAATAAGTCACTATCACTGAGTGTAAAAATAAGAAAGTACTGACATGTTATATAGAACCTGTACTGCTGTATGACATTAAATCATGGAACTTAAATGAACAAATTAGGAAGATATTGGAATCAATGAATGCTGCGAATGCCTTGGACTCCAAGAGTAACTAACAACAACTGCCTGGAACAGGCTAATGAAAGTAGAAGATTAAATACAACTATACGACAGAGGCAAACAGCGTTCTTTGGTCATATAATGAGAACAGAGGTCGTGGGAAACATGGCGATGACGGGAATGATTTGTCGGAGAAGATGATTTGTCGGAGAAGAGACAGCCGCGGGCCGATAGAAATGACGCTGGGTGGACTGAGACAGTGAACGCAGAAAATTACGAACAATAGTTGATCCAGAATAACCAGGATCGAGATATGTGGTGAAACATGAACGTCCATGCCAAGTTGGCAGGGTGCATGATGATAATGAGCAGATAGAATATTAACAGATTCTGTGACAAACAAAAAGTAGGTTTGGGCCAAACAAAAACGGATGGCGGAAAATGGGAACTAAGGGTGTGTCAGATATGATTTAAAGGTTATAATAATGTGGCAGTGACAACATTTTTGCATTATATAAGACCATGGCAGATACAGGAAATCGCTTAAGTCGGTTAATCACCCCATGACACTTAATCAGTTAATTTTATAACTTTGATTCTAAGTGAAATGTTCAGGTTTCCCAGTGACAAGATGGCTACCCTACTCTGTTTACTATCACCCCATAAAATAATCGTGCGTAGTTTGTATATCCTCTAAGTCAGTGGTTCTCAACCGGTGGGGAATTCCCCCCCCCCCCCCCCCGGGGGGGGGGGGGGGGGAATTTTAGGGTTTCCAGAAGAAACCGGTGGGGGGGGGGGAAATTAAGATTATTTCAAGATCGCGTTAATATAAGAACCGATTACTTGATATTGTTTTTCCCTTCATACTGTACGGTACTGTACGTTTCACCCTTCTGAAATTCAATTTATAAGGTAAGTAGACCCACAAATCATATTTTATGTGGACGTCTAGACTTGTTTTAGTATGTGCTATTAAATTTAGCTTCCATTATTACGTATACTGTGCAGGGACACGGGCAGGATTTTTAGGTAGGAAATACGAAAGGGGGGAATGACGTTCTGAAAATATTGTGAAGGGGAGCATGGGCCAAATTTTTACGTAGGAAATACGAAAGGGGGGTGGGGAATGACGTTCTGAAAATATGGTGAAAGGGGGCACGGGCCAAAAAAGGTTGAGAACCACTGCTCTAAATCTATCTTTAGGCATTACTTTTCCAGCGGCCCCCTGTAACATCCAGTTACTACCCCTGTAACACCCAGTTATTTCCCCTCTAGGGTCTCCCTGGCCCAGGTATTAGCGACTTTTTCCTTAATCCCATGTATCCACGTGAGCAAACGCAGCTCTGCGAGCATCGGTAGCGGTTCTCGCCGCGCCCGTTACTTACGGGATATGCGAGCCAGCCGCTCAGAATGAAATGGCAAACTACTGAGCGTAATCTTGCCAACAAATCCACAACAGCGGTAAAATGCTGGTGCTGACAGCGATGTCCTGTACTAGATTATGTGGAAAAAAAAAACAATATAGCCGGTCTCCGAACAAAGCGCGTTGCGGACGCGGTTCGTAATTCCGCTTACCTGCGTTCGAAACACAGCTGCGGTCGATATGGCAGCAGACCTCGTCGGGCTGGGTTTTAACGTGTTGGTATGGGAGCCGGTTGTTCAGAAACAATGGCAAACTACTGAACGTAAACTTGCAAAGACATCAACAACAGCAGTGCTTGGTGTTGACAACGATGTCCTGTAAATAGGGTGTGCCAAAAAAAAAAAAGAATACAAATTTCAACATCCGCCCCTTACCGGTCCCAAACTGGGTCAAAGCACGGCCTTGTTGACAAGATCTACTGGTCCCACACAGTGTGACTGAGTTTACCGTGTGTTTATGTCAATATTCACAGTGTACAGAAAATAAGGGAAACAATCAGGAACACAATATAAAAGAAGAAGGCAACGTTAATTTTTTTAGTAATCGTTATCCGCGTCTTGGGATCACGGCCGCCCATGATCGATTTTGAGAGGCTGTTGGTGGGTACAAATCCTCTGGAAGATTTGAGTTTTAACTCAAGTCTGATATGTTCAGATAGTCTTTAAGCCATCTGTTATGTTCTTATGTTATGTTATGTAATGGTATGTTCAATCAATCAATAAGGTGCCGTATCCACAATGGAGCTTGGCTGCAATGAATCTCCAACACTGTCTGTCTCTCGCCCTGACTGTACACTGTCAGATTGATGTTCGTCCATCTCTTGATGTTATCTTCCCCCTTGTATCGTTGTCTGCCTCTTGCTCAATTGTCCTCAACCTTGTCCTCCTGTATGGTTTTTATAAGAGTATTATGTCTTTTAACATGGCCAAAATATTTCACTTGCCTCTTTTTTAAATTTCTTTCCTCTCTCTTCATTCCCAGTTTGTCTAGAACTTCTGTATTTGATTGTTTTTGTTATGTTATGATGTTATGTTATGGCGTGTTATAACGATAGTTGTCAATTATCTTTGGACATTCCCATGCCAGCTCATCCCTCCTTTGCTGCAGCAGTACCAAAACGCCTCTACGTCACTGTTCCCAAGTGCATTTGGTTAGAATGTTTCCTCTCTTGACCAGCCGACCGGCTCTGTGACGAAGGGGTTTCGACTGCAATTCATAATCCCGCATACCGCGTTCGAAACACAGCTGCGAGCGATTTGAAAGCAAACCAACTTACGTTGGTTTCAATGCAACGGAATGATTGCCGGTCGTTCAGAAAGCAATGGTAAAATACTGAACGTAAACTTGCCAGGAGATCACAAACAGTCCAAAACATGCGGGAGTTGGCTGCTACGTCCTGCCCACACACCCCCCCCCCCCCCCCCCCCCCCCCGTCTTCATACAGGATAGCGTCAGAGACTTGGCTAGTATCCGCTAGCCGAGCTGCTACTGCGTCGACTATATCAGCCCTGTCCATACTTCTGTCCGTATATGGTGGTTGACTTAATACACGGGTTTCCCTGATGCCGGGCTTTTCAATCAATCAATCAGTTGCCGTCTCCACAATGAAGGTTGGCTGCAAAGGATCTCCAACACTGTCTGTCTCTCGCCTTGACTGTACATTCTGTTAGGCTGATGTTCGTCCATCTCTTGATGTTATCTTCCCACTTGTATCGTTGTCTACCTCTTGCTCGCTTGCCCCCAACCTTGCCCTCCAGTATGGTTTTTATAAGAGTATCATGTCTTTTAACGTGGCCGAAATAATTCGCTTGCCTCCTCTTTATTTCTTTAATCAACTCTCTCTCTCTCTCTCTCTCTCTCTCTCTCTCTCTCTCTCTCTCTCTCTCTCTCTCTCTCTCTCTCTCTCTCTCTCGCTCTCTCTCTCTCTCTCTCTCTCTCTCTCTCTCTCTCTCTCTCTCTCTCTCTCTCTCTCTCTCTCTCTCTCTCTCTCTCTCTATTCCCAGTTTTTCTAGAACCCCCGGCATTCGATTGTGTTTGTTTCCATGAAATACCACATATTCGTCTGTATATCCACATCTCTAAGGCTTCTATGCGACGTTCTAGTTGCCGGGCATTTAACGGGTGTAATACGAGGAAGTCAATAAGTAAGTCACAAATGGCTGTAGAAAAATAACTAAATATGATAACAACTTGAAACCAGTTTATTTTTATACATACATTGTCCCTTTATTTCTCAACATAATTTCCACCAATATTGATGCACTTATTCCATCGTTTTATCAGTCCTCCCAAACCAGCTGCATAGAACTGCGTACTCTGTTTTCTAAACCACGTTTTCACTTCACATTCAACTTCGGCGTCATTCGCGAAATGTCTCCCGTCAAGGTGGGTTTTCAGTGGACCAAAAAAGGTGGAAATCGCTAGGGGCTAAGTCGGGCTGTAAGGTGGATGTTCCAGAACTTCCCACCTTAGTTGGTTAATTTTCTCCTGAGTTAATCGAGCCGTATGTGGTCTGGCATTGTCATGAAGAAGCAACACGCCTCTAGTCAGCAGTCCTGGACGTTTTCTTCGAATTGCATCATGAAAGCATCGATAGAACTTCACAGTACGATTCAGAATTCACATTGTCACCTTTCTTCTTGAAATTGGTTAAAAGCACTCCTTGACAATCCCAGAACACTGTCAGCATAACCTTCCCTGCTGATGGCGTAACCTTGAATTTTTGGACACAAGGCGAAGAAGGATATTTCCATTGCATTGAAGCACGCTTTGATTCGGGCTGGTAGTCAGCATAAATAGGAAGCATTTCTTTATGAATGTCCTTTGCAGGCAGTCCTTTTGCCCACAAACAACGCACAACAGCACGTTGCTCTTTGGTTGTACACTCTGTAAGTACAGTCGCCATTTTGTTTATGCGCTGCGCATGTGCATGAGACACCTAGCGCCACCTGACGAACGGGAATATAAAGTTCGATGTTGCTGTCACCTAATGACACCTGTAGAAAACACCAACTACATTACCTGCCATCCCACAGAACTGTGTGACTTATTGACTCGCCCTCCTAAACTGAAGAGCCCAATGAATTGACAAACACACACGAAATGTTTCCAGTGACGTCTTTATCAATGGAACAAGAACGAAACAATAAATCTCCTGGACTGGAAAACGGTTCAAGGAAGTATTAATTAATGTTCGCTGCATATTTGTGTGTGTGTGTGTGTGTGTGTGTGCTGCGCGCGCGTGTGTCTACAAAGACCTACACGCGCACATATATATATATGGGTTCGTTCTTGTTCCGCTGATAAAGACTTCGGTCGACACGTGGGCGCACACCTTGCGTGCATGCGCGCGCGCGTGTGTGTGTTAACCATCGAGCAAGCTTCTCTGACATTTTCTGTGTCTTAGTGCATTTTCTGGCAGCTAGTTGTGCGTTCATTACCCTTTACCCCGGCATGTCCGGGTACGTATATCCAGGTTTAGTGATGTGATGCGCGACTTCAGAATACTGCTAACACGTTCAGAGCGAAGAGTGCGATTTTCTGTAGCATGTTGATGATATAAACAATATTCGCTATGCAGATGACACACTACTGGTGGTGGATAATGCAAAAAAATCTAAAACAATTGTTGGACATTGTAGTAGCGGAGAGTGCAAAACAAAGACCCTCTGTGTATATCAATAAAACAGTAAACAATGGTGATATGAAAGAAACAGGTGACACCAAAATGTGAAATGGAAATAAAAGGAAACATTCTTAACCAAGTGGATAATTTTAAAGACCTAAAGCGCATTTATAACATCAGATGGAAGGTGCACAACAGAGATTAAGAACAGAATAGGGCAAGCAAAAGCTGCATATCAGAAACTACAAAAATATCGTATGCCGGTCTCCCTGGCCAAGGTGTTAACGAAATTGTTCGTAATCCCCGAATATCCACATGGGGAAAACAGCAGCTGCGATAATCGGCAGCGGTTCGCGCCGTGCTGGTGACTTACGGGGGTATGTGAGCCGGTCGTTCAGAAAGCAATGGCAAACTACTGAACGTAACACTTGCCTAGTACATCAACAGCAGCTGGAAAATGCTGGTGTTGACGGCAAAGTCCTGCAAGGGATATGCAACATTAATTAAAGAAAGAAGCAATAAATCACTATCAATGAATGTAAGAAAGAAAGTCCTGAAATGTTACATAGATCTTGTGTTGCTGTATGGCAGTGAATCTTGAAATGTAAATGAACAAATTAGAAATAACTTGGAAGCAACAGAGATGTCGTTCCTGAGACGAATGTTGCGAATCTCTTGGACTGCCAGAGTAACTAACAACGATTGCCCGAAAGAGGCTAATGAAACTAGAACATTATATGCAACAATAAGAAAGAGACAAACAGCCTTCTTTGGTCATGTGATGAGAAGATAAGCAATGGAAAACATCTGACGACTAGAAAGATCAAAGAAAAGACAGGCAACGGCCGACCAAAAGAAATGATGCTGGATGGGTTGAACTGGTAGCAACGAGAAATATCATCAGCAGAGTTGATCCAGAACACCAAAGACAGAGGTCTGTGGAGAGACATGAACGCCTACGCCAGCTGGCAGGGCACTGATGATGATGGTGACGATGATGATGATGATGAGGAGGAGGAGGAGGAGGAGGATGTTCATGAGTCTGGCATGAGCCTCGCGTGTGTAGGTTGCTTGTTCTGCTGCCCATACAAGTTGTCTGAAGGTGGTGATCTCCATAGGCATGCTCGATGAAGTTATCTGCAACCCGTCTTTGATCTCTTTGTTTATTTTGACGTTTCATCATCTGCCCTTTGTATGCCTACGCTGACACTGACCACGATTCACGGTCTCTGTGGATGGTATCTGGGCGTGGATGCTGTTCTATGGTTCCCTGGTCTCATTGGTGACCGCCAAGAGAACACAGCTTCCGCAGCAGCTCCCTTGTATAAAGCCAACTTTTAACGTAAACATCTACGTGTATATCAGATCTCCGTGCTGGAACTCGTCCAGGTTACAGACCCGTGGAATAATATCACCAGCTTCGGCCATCCGGAAATACCCTCTTTTGAAACGCATTCCACTTGTCTTTGATAGCACTGTGCGGGGGGTTTCTTTTGTCCACTGCTACTTTCACATACGCAATGACCAGTGCAACTTTGTGCCTCGCGGCCATCGTTGGTAAATCAAGGATGTATCGCATTACCGGGTATGAAACGTCTTTTGTGCAGCCAAGTATGAATAACACTGTCTCTTTTTGCATCCCACGTCAGCAGGGCTTTACCAAAGCAGCACTTCTACGGTGCGTGAGTAGCAGAGCTCTACTTCCCTCCCCACCTCACACTCAGAAACTAACCGGGTGTGCAAGGCCGGTAGGTGTACCTCACATATGCGGAGAAGCAAAGTCATCCGTTGAACTTTGGTCAGAATAAAGGCCCTGAATGTGGGCAATCGGCGCCACAAGGATGTGGTCTAGTGTGTTCAGGCAGCCTGTGTAATCTGGTCTTGCGACCTCGGCGATTCTGCATATGATGCCAGGTATGGTCAATCGTATTTAACACAAATACAAAAACCTACCGAACATGAAAACAATATTTTAGGAATTTATGCTTTTGCTGCTGTTGTCAGAAGAGTTTTTTTTTTTTTTTAAGACAAGAGGTTTCTTCTCCTTATTTTTCTTCTTCTTCATAATCATCATCATCTTCTTCTTCCTCTTCTTCTTAATAATTATCATCATCATCATATTCTTCTTCTTCCTCTTATCCTTTTTCTTCTTCCTTCTCTTCGACTTCTTTTTCCTCCTCCTCTTCTTCTTCCTTGATCCTTTTCCTCCACTCTCTCCTCTTCTTTGTTCATATGATATTTTTAACGTCACTTTAATGTGCTTGGCCACAAGCATAGCTGAGATATTTACTCCTTTGGGTGGCCATACTCGACTTTTTTGCCGGCATTTTCTGCCTGGGCTAGCTTTCCGGGGAACATATGTTGTGGTTTTTTTTTTTTTTGCTTGCTCGCTCGCTTTGAACTCATATATGTATGTATCCAGTATGTATGTTTGTGTCTGTTTATCCAAGTGCGTGCATACGTGTCTGCCTGCCTGTGTCATAACATGGTAATATGCATAGTTTATGTTTACAACATTCGTTTGACAATTGTTTTTTTTTTTACCTCATATGAATGTAACATGCCCAATAGATAACTGATGACAGAAAGATGAGTGATTGGAGGGGCCAAATCTATGTCCGGCTTGCGTGTCCAATCTGTGACTTTGAAAACAAAGTCCGTTCGTTCGTTCTAGTATTTACTTCATTACTCTACCTTCTACGAGTGCCCATTAATACACCCGAATAAATTTATCGTGTGGTATCACCAACGATTGAAATGTTCAACGGTGTAAATTATGTCTTGCGTGCGTTGAAACCGGGAAACTTGTTTTCCCCATCGTTTATTTCATACAAATCAGTGTGCATTTACAAGGTGTAATGTGTGTTTCTTTTGTATGTGTATATTACAGAGCGTTGCTGTTTGTTAGTGTTAAGTGACAAATGTGCGTATAAAACAAGTACATACATATACACTTATGATAATATAACATTTATATCATAGTACATGTACACATATACTTCCTTTCCATCTTTTTTTTTTTTTTTTCAGCGCAAACATTTGTTGGGAAACTTGCAATATTTTTGCTCGTCAGGCGTTTTTGCACGGCTCTTAACATGTTTGCCTTGCACTAGCCCGCCACACATGTTGCGGAAGCCTTGACACAGATTGCCAGCCGTGTTTACCTGCGACCGACTAGTGTCTAACCATCCCGAAGGGAGAGTGAGCTTGTCATTAAGTTTCCAAGCTGCTCGTGTCAGGCAGGGGACGAACGCCAATGACCTATTTATGTAAAGCGTATCCATGGATTGGTGGATGTGGGGAGGGGGTGTGGAGTGTTTGGGGAGCGTGTGAGCGCGCGCGTGCGTGCGTGAGGGGAGTGTGTGTGTGTATGTGTATGCGTGTTTTGCTGCAGTAAATAAATTTATGCACATAACAAAGGGCATTCGGGCGCAACGGTATAACCAGGCATACGGGCCTACGAACAATTAAACTAACGCGGTGTACGGTCGCGCGCATACCGACAGACAGACAGACAGACAGACAGACAGACAGACAGACAGACAGACAGACAGACAGACAGACAGACGTAGAAGCAGCGACAGAGAGACACACAGAACGAGACAGAGAGCGATACAGAGACAGAGACATATAAAGAGACAGTCACACAAAGGGACAGAGAGAGACACAGAGAGAGGCAGAGAGAAAGACAGAGAGAAAGACAGAGAGAAAGACAGAGAGACAGACAGAGAGACAGAGAGAAAGAGAGAGAGACAGAGAAAAAGGCAGAGAGACAGGGAGAGAGGGACATAGAGAAAAAGACAGAGAGGGAGAGAGGGACAGAGAGAAAGAGGCAGGGAGAAAGAGCCAAAGAGAGACATTGAGATAGACAGGGAGAGGCAGACAGAGACAGATAGACACAGAAATAGTCAGAGACAGAGGCAGAGACAACGAAAGGACGAACGACTGAACTTTTTTTTTTTTTATCTAGAGAGAGTGAGACAGAGAGAGAGAGAGAGAGAGAGAGAGAGAGAGAGAGAGAGAGAGAGAGAGAGAGAGAGAGAGAGAGACAACGAGAGCCAGACAGAGACAGAATTTGTGAGCGAGAGAGGGGGTGGGGGGAACAGAAAAACAGACAGTGATACAGAGAGGGTGAGAGTCAAAGAGAACCAGACACAGGCAGATAGAATTTGTATGTGTGTGTGTGTGTGTGTGTGAGAGAGAGAGAGAGAGAGAGAGAGAGAGAGAATGAGTGAGAGAGAGAGAGAGAAAGAGAGTGACGAACAGCCGTTCAGCCAGGCATGAGCGCGGACGGACGAGGACTCGATGTCTGTGTTTGTCCTCTCACTAAGTGAGGGACAGGCTGGCCACCTATGCCATCAGGCCTACACAATGGCCCTTTCACATCACAGACCCATACCAGGCTCCTGCGTGGGGGATTGTTGTTGTTGTTGTTGTTGTTGTTGGTGTTGTTGTGAGACAGAGACGACGCAGGCAGTAGCTATGAAGAGGATGGATGGACAGGCAGACAGGCAGATAGACAGGCAAGCAGGCAGGCAGGCCTGTCACAGCTACATTGACGTGTAATTATGATCCTATCATAACAGCCGACTCTGTGGCGAAATGATTACTGACACAATTCCAAATCCCACATACCGCGTTCGAAACACAGCTGCGGGAGATTTGGCAGCAGACCGCCTTGCCTTGATTTTCATACAAAGGTACGAGGGCCTGTCGTTCAGAAAGCAAGGCAAACTACTGAATGTAAACTTGCCAAGAAATCACAAACAGCCAAAAAAAAAAAAAAACGCTGGGGTTGACTGCGACGTCCTGTATAAGATATGCAGCTAACTTTTTTTTTTTTTGTGTGGTGATCTCAAAGGGTTCCCCAATTGATACTCCTATAAAGATGCAGGGTTGTTCTGGTCGCATCGTGCTAAGTACTAATGAGTGGACATGAAGTGCAAGAAATTATAGATGCAACAGCAAATATACATGAAACCAGATGACACAGACTAAGCAACAACAGGCTAACATTGGAAAACAAACAAGAAAGTTATTATCGTGACTAAGCAAACAAGTCAGAGATGTACTTTTATTCAAAAATCGACGGGACACAAGCGCAGAGAGGTCAAGAGACATCAACACAGATATAGATTGCAGACTAACCCACGCATAGCAACAACAGCGTACGACCGAAAACAGATGCCACAGATACTTGGTAAAACCAAGAGAAACTTAATATGTTACATAATGCCGATATTCATCATCATCATAACCATCATTACTGGCTTGTGCGTTCGAGCTTCTCCTATTTTGCGATCTCCAACGGCATGCATCAACATAAATTTACTCTCGTTTTCTTCCCATTTCTCTCTTTCCATAAATAGTTCCAGCTATCACAGCATGCTCTAGTTTGTGTCTTCTCATCATGATGCCAAAACATGATGACTGCCTCTTTCAGATATTTGTGATAGCTGTCTTCTGTGCCTTGGCCTCCCTCAAAATGTTTAGTTTACTCATTTTGGCTGTTAAAAGAATTGTCAACATTCATCTATAAAACTACATTTTCAAAGATTCTAGCCCCCCCCCCCCCCAATGCACTGTGTGTACGTATATATGAAAATGTTATTTAATGCCCATATTACTGTATGTATATATGCCATGTTATATAATGCCTACATTACTGTGTGTAAATATGACACGTTATATAATGCCCACATTACTGTACGTAAATATGACACGTTATAATAATGCCCACATTACTGTATGTATGCATGCCATGTTATATGAATACTTGTCTTGTATGCATGCCATGTTATATAATGCCCACATTAATGTACGTATATATGACACGTTATACAATGCCCACATTAATGTACGTAAATATTGGCACGTTATATAATGCCCACATTCATCATCATCAAGTGTCGTGGAGGCTGGCGTAGGCGTTCATGGCTCTCCACAGATCTCGGTCTTTGGTTTTCTGGATCAACTCTGCTGCTGATATTCCTCCATGCCACCGTCTCAATCCATCCAGCATCATTTCTCTTGGTCTGCCTCTGCCTCTCTTCCCCTCGATCTTTCCAGTTGTTACGATGTTCTCCAATGCCTCTCTTCTCATCACGTGACCGAAGAAAGATGTTTGTCTCTGTCTTATTGTTGTATAATGTTCTAGTTTCATTAGCCTGTTTCAGGCAGTCATCGTTAGTTACTCTGGCAGTCCAAGGAATTCGCAACATTCGTCTCAGGAACCACATCTCTGTTGCTTCTAATTTCTTCTTAATTTGTTCATTTACATTCCAAGATTCACTGCCATACAGCAAAACTGGTTCTACATAGCATTTCAGCACTCTCTTTCTTACATTCAGTGATAGTGACTTATTGCACAAGATACTCTTCATTTTCTGAAATGCGGCTTTTGCCTGCCCTATTCTGCTCCTAATCTCTGTTGTACATCTTCCATCTGATGTTATAAATGCCCCTAGGTGTCTAAAATTATCCACTTGGTTAAGGATTTTTCCTTCTATTTCTATGTCACATTTTGGTGTCACCATTTTCTTTGATATTACCATTGTTACTGTTTTCTTGATATTCAAGGAGAGTCCTTTCCTTGCACTCTCTGTTACTACAACGTCTAATAATTGTTGTAGGTCTGTTGAATTATCCGCCACCAATACTGTGTCATCTGCATAGCGTATATTATTTATATTATAACCTCCAACTAGTATTCCTGGCATCTCTTTGATCTCTCTCATTATTACTTCGCTATACAGGGAGACGAGATCTGGTGACAAGACACACCCTTGTCGTACTCCTAGCTTTATCTGTTCGTAACTACCCTCTGTATTTCCCATTTTAATTGCTGCTACTTGGTTCCAGTAAACATTATTATTCTTACACCTTTTCCATCAATGTTAATATCTTCCAACATTTTAATCAGTTCATCATGTTTTACTTTATCAAATGCCTTAGTATAATCTATGAAGCACAAATATATGTCTCTCTGTTTCTCTATTGACCTTTCTATTAGTGTCCGTACTGTATAAATTGCATTGTTTGTGCCCTTTCCTTCCACAAATCCATACTGTTCTTCACTAATTTCCATTTTTATTTTCTTTTTGTTTCTTCTCATTATGATTCTGAGTAGAAGCTTAGTGATATGGTTTATGAGGTTAATTGTACGAAAATCTTCACAATCAATTGCTCCTGGTCTTTTTGGTATAGCTATAAATACAGATTTCAGCATATCACTGGGTAAATATCCACTACTGTAAATATCATTCAACATTTTGGTTAATATATCTACTCCAAATTCTCCCAACACTTCTAATTCTTCTATTGTGATTTCATCTGGCCCAGCTGTTTTTCCCTTTTTTATATGTTTCATAGCGTCAGCGACTTCTTCTTTCAGAATAGGTGGACCTTCTAAGTTACTATCTTCTGTTAATTCTTCCCTTTCTCCGTCATATAATTCTCTTATATACTCATTCCACCTCTTCATTATAGCACCTTCCTCTAATAATATCTTTCCTGTTTTTGATTTCAAACACCCTGTATTTATTCTTATTTTTCTTCCTGTAAGCTCACTGATTTGTCTGTACATATTTTTTGTATCATTAATGGAATTTAATTCAATTTTTTGGCATTGCTCGTTTAACCAACTTTCTTTAGCCTTCCCACATTTATCTTTTATTTCTTTATTTATCTTAGCGTATTCTTGTTTGTCATTTTTACTCTGTTTTCTTTTGTCCATCAGTTTTAAAGATTTCTTCATTCATCCATTTTTTCTTAGCTATTTTGCCTCTCTCCGGTAATACTTCTTTGCTAGTTTGATGAATGGAGTCCCTTAACATTTCCCATTGTTCATTTATATTCTGTATTTTAGCTATCGCATTGTACCTATTTTTCACAGTCACTCTGTATTGTTCTTGCAGTTCTTTATCTATTTTCAGAACCTCTTTATTAAGTCTCATGTTCTTAACCATTTTTATCCCTCTCTTTAATCTTACTTTTATTTATCCACATAGTGGTACATGATCACTATTACAGTCAGCACCAGGCATTGTCTTTACATTAATTAAAGCATTTCTAAATCTTTTATTAATTAGTATGTAGTCAATTTGGTAGCGTATATTCTTAGTCCACATTAATAAATATAGTCGGTTATACAATGCCTATGTTACTGTTCACATTTATGACATGTTATAAATTGCCCATATTACTATTTCAGTATACATCCTGTAATGTAATGGCATCTATGTCCCCCATACAGGAAGCGTGAAGGAAACAACAGACAAACTTTTAATAAACTGGAATAATCAACATAGAACGAACCGATGGGGTTTGAATTATATACAGATAAGATATAAACAGCTACAACATGCTTTCAGTTTTGATAAATAGTGGAAATAGTCAAAGTGAGCTTTCAGTTTTGATAAATAGTGGAAATACAGCCATAGTGTGCTTTCAGTTTTGGTAAACGATGGTAATAAAACCATATCATGCTTTCAGTTTTGATAAATAGTGAAAATATAGTGGTTTTGTACATCCTGGCTTGCCCCACAAGTATGTTGCACTTGTAATCGCTTTCACTTGTCCAAGTAATACTCGATGTTTACGCTTATTTGTAGTGTGCTGTGTATATTGACACAGGCAACCAGGCAGTGTATCCAGTCTCAAGTTATGGGGGTCATACGTCTTAATCGATAGTTAGTTAAACTGCGCGCTTAAACTTTACCGTAAACGTCCGGGGTTATTGATACCGTTCTTATCTGCTGCATTTGTATGGCTTGTGATGGATAAACATTCCCGAATAACAGGAAACTAGACTTTCACGATCTCATTGTGTATTCAATTTTAGTTTCCTGGTCAAAATTCACGCCTTGTCTTTTTCTTTGTCCATATTCCTGCGTTTTCCATACCGTGAAGAAATTCGAAACTGCCGGGGTTTCTCTTTCCCCCCCCCCCCCCCCCCCCCCCGCATTTACAGGGAACTCTACGATCCCTGTAAATAGTGGAAATACAGTCATAGCTAGGGTTACCAGACGTCCGGCAAAGAGAGGACATGTCCTCCTTTATAGCCTAATGTCCGGCTTTTTAAATATTTTATGTTATCATTTTTTATGTATTTTGTTACTACGTACAATGTATCTACACTCTACCGTGTGTTTACATTCTTTATTAAAACCCAATGCTTAATAATATTTATTTAATTTTCCTATTTATACCAAATGTGAAACACCAATTATTTGTATAATTTGAATCTAACTGTTGCTCTATTCGGCAACACTATAACAATGCTGTAGTCTCTATGGTCAAAATGTTAATGTTATTTCCGGTTCCGGTAGCAGAGGGGCCACTTAAAATTGTTTTTTTAATTTGTAATTTTTGCCGTCTATGTTTATGAAAATGGCTTCTACAAAGAGAAAATGCAAATTCTCTAACACTATGAAAAATAAGTTTCCATGCTTCGTTGAAGGACGCAACGAGAATGAGGCAAAGTGTACGATTTGCGATAGTTACTTGTCCTTTGCCAACAAAGGAACTACTGACTTGGAGCGCCATGTTGACAGTGAGAGACACAGAAACCTAATCAAAGTGTCCGCGTCATCTAGCACATTTACGTCTTTTTTTTTCAGCCTATGTACTCAAATGTATTGCTGAAAGCGAATGCGGCTGAAGCAACTTTGGCATTTCATAGTTTGTCATCATCAGTCTTACAACTCGGTGACCTGCACAGCTGGTTTGATGCACACATTATTTGAAGATTCAGAAATTGCTAAAAATATTGCTTGTGCAAAAACAAAGACTGAAGCAATAATAAACCAGGTGATTTCCCCCCCCCCCCCCCCCCCCCCCACCACTGTTGATGAATTGGATAAATCTTTAAGTGGTATTTCATGTTTCGGTCTTTCGATAGCTGCTAGCAATCACGGTTCGCAGAAAATATTTCCATCGTTGTTCAGTACTTTGACTGGAAAGCAGGTGGAATCAAAACTTAGATTCTCGAGTTAGACTACACACCAAATGAAACCTCAGAAACTATATCACAGTATATTTTGAGAACACTCCAAAATCATGATTTGTACTCCAAATGTGTTGCTTTTGCTGGTGACAATGCCAATGTGAATTTTGGAGGCATTAACAGAAGAGAAAGTAGAAATGTGTTCTCGCATTTGGCAGTTATTGTAATAAAACTGTATTGATTGTGGGTTTAATATGGAACGATTTAATGAAACATTCAATATGTCCTCCTTTGTGTCTTATTATGTCCTCCTTTTGGTGTCCACGTATCTGGCAACCCAAGTCATAGCGAGCTTTTCGTTGCAATAAGTGAAATACAGCCATAGCGAGCTTTCAGTTTTCGGAAATAGTGGAAATACAGTCATGGCGAGAAAGCTAGACGTCCGACCCACTAGCCCATGATCTCTCTCTCTCTCTCTCTCTCTCTCTCTCTCCCCTCTCTCTCTCTCTCTCTCTCTCTCTCTCTCTCTCTCACACACACACACACACACACACACACACACACACCACACACACACACACACACACACACACAATATACGTAAAACTGGAAGCTAAATGTAAAAGCATATACTAGAACAAGTCTAGACGTCTACATAAAACATAATAACCTGATTTGTGGGGCTTTCGGTTGGGGAGGGGGTGGATAGATTCCCCACTGGTCGTTAACCACTGTCTTATAAGTGCCCTTGCAGAACGTTGCTATCAACACCAATCCCAGGTTGATTTTCTAGGCAAGTTTACGTTCGGTAGTTTGCCACTGCTTTCTGAACGAGCAGTCAACGATGATGTCCAATCGATGAGTGTACGGGTTGATTACGTAAACCTCCATCAGCGCAGCGGAAGTTTAATCGCAAGTGCATCAAGCCCCGCGGCCACACAGACCTCCTCGTTGATGGAACCACACTTAAATCCAAATCCAAGCATCCTTGAATTAGTTGCTTCATCTGGTACTGTATCTTCACCTAGCAGACATTTTCTGGATATTCTTCAGAATGCCTTCTTGTCCATCTTGAGTGTTCCAACTACTGGTGCCCCAGGAGCCAGCAGATATGCTCGTTTGCTGCATGACATGGTCATTATATCCAGCAGTCTTTGTAAGAGAGGCTTTTCTATGCCTGGTACGTAGTTTCAGTGGTGACTGCTCCGCTAGGCTGGCAGGGAAGTCTAGACATCACCCAGAGTTGTACAGACAGCTGTTGGCTATTACTAAAATCAAAAAATTCGCTTAAAAGTCGACAGGGTCGACTTCATTGCACCGGGTTTTATCCCATATGGCTCGGTCTCTTTCCGCAGCGCGGAAAGCGTCACACAAGTACGGATTCCGTAGCTCTAGCGACGACCCACAGGAGTCTTCGAAAAATTCACTCGTGAACCGAAGGACGCGGCCTGGAATCGAACCCACAACCCTTGGAGCCCGAGTCAAACGGCTTGACCACTTCGCCATGGAGACTCCCAACTTCTGGCTATTACTGAGACACGCTACCCCAGCAATGGCATGAACTCGGTCGGACAAGGGTTCCATGTCTGCTCTCGACATTCGCTACGGAAGGGACTGGTCACCTATTCCCCGTGCACTGTCTTTTCCCCTTTATCCCCCACTGGATCATTTGCCGCCAACCAACGCACGCCAAGCAGCCTATCTGTTGCTGTCTATGCAGCTTCCTCCATGTCCTCCTAGCATTATTCCTGTCCGTAACTCTCCTCTACGTGAGGTTCCACTTGCCACCTCTTATCCGTGCACCCAGCCAGCAAGTTTGAGTTAGGAGGAAAACGGAGCACTTATGGGTTAAACTGTGTGCCGTGATGTTGATCCAACGACTAAACTAAACTAAACCCAGCCTGCAACATTTAACGGTCCTACCACTGGACACAGAGACACATTAGACTCCTGCTTTGGCACTTATTTTATATATTTATTACGACTACTATCATCATTATCATTGTTACAACTACTATCAGCATCATCATCATCATCATTGCTACCACTACTATCATCACCATTATCATTATTGTCAGCATTATTATCCTTATTAATACTACTATTACTACAACTGAGACAATAAGTCTTACACCACCGAAGGGCAAAGAACGCAATGACAAGTCAAAACAACATGTGATTCTCCTAAATGTGAAATCAATGACTACAACACCTTGATGTCACCGATTAGGTTCGCCATTTCTGCAATACTCCAGATATTTTGCAGACATGTCCAGACACAATGTAAGACCCATCCGGTTATGGTGCATGGTTGTACACGGACGCTGAGCCTTGAAACACACACACACACACACAATGACATTCACTCCCATATCTCGTGGTACTATTGCCTCAAAGATTAATAGATTTAGTCTTAGGAAGCTGATGTTCGTTCTCTGTGTGTGTGTGCGCGCGCATGCGTGCTTATGTGTATGTCTCTCTCTCTCTCTCTCTCTCTCGATCTCTATCACACACACACGGGATGTGACGACCTTTGTGAAAGATGTTTTCCCCCCAACTAGCGCGCGACTATAGGAAGTATTCACCTGAGTTACTCAACACCGACCTACTGAATACAGGATACAAGACTCGAACGAATCCTCGCACTCAGGACATGCTCCACCCCCTCTTTAAACACCACCGAAGAGTCCCAGTGCTGATTGTCCAATAGCAACTTGATTACACGTCCGCCTTGCTTTTCCACTACATTTTGAGTATTGCCCAGACCCTCTAATCCAGCGGTTCTCACCATTGTTTGGCCCATGCACCACATCACCATATGCTCAGAATGTCATTCTCTTCTCTCCCCCCCCCCCCCCCCCCCCCCCACCCCCTTCTTTTTATACAGTATACGTAAAAATGGGAGTTAAATTTAATAACACATACCAGAACAAGTCTAGACGTCTACATAAAAACGAATTTCAGAAGGGAAGGAATTTCGAAGTACAGAACCGTAAAGTATGGAGGGGAAAACAATATCAAGTAATCGGTTCTTGTATCGGATCTTGAAAAAATCTTAATTCCTCCTCTAGAAACCCTAAAATTCTCCCACCGGTTGAGAGCCACTGCTCTAATCGCTCCCTTCTGAGCCAATCTTTCCAGAGATGGATGCCCCGTCTGTTCAGCTAAACAGTGATCCTTCAACAAGCATCCCCACAACGCTATGTGCATTCTTAATTACAGCAATATTCACCCTTTGCAGACAATATAAAAACTTGTTGGATATTGTAGTAACAGACAGTGCAATGGCAAGACTCTCCTTGAATATAAAGAACACAGTAACAATGGTGATATCAAAGAAAAAAGTGACACCAAAATGTGAAATGGAAATAGAAGGGAAAATGCTTAACAAAGTTGATAATGTTAAATACCTAGGGGCATTTATAACACCAGAACATAACACCAGACGGAAGGTGCACAACAAATATTAAGAACAGAATAGGGCAAGCAAAAGCAACAATTCAGTACATTTCAGGTATCTTATGCAATAAGTCACTATCATTGAATGTAAAAAAAAAAAGAGTGTGCTGAAATGCTATATAGAACACGTTTTCCTGCGTGGCAGTGAATCTTGGAATGTAAATAAACAAATAAGGAAGAAATTAGAAGCAACAAAGATGATGACGGCCCATTTTTATGAGGGTGGGTCGACCCCGGAACTGTACTGATTAGAAAAAGAATACTCCTGCCACTGCTAGAGATTAAATCGAGCCACTGTTTTGTGGCAGGCCAGCGCTTTAACCACTATACCATCTGGCTCCTGGTTGTGATATATAACGTAATGTGAATAAAGAATGCTGGAAGCCCAATACTGCATACATTATTTCTTGTCAATGAAACATAAGGTACGGGTTGAACAACTTTACAGTCCGAAAATAGAGGCATATAACAATGTAATAGCAATGTAATAGCAACACGTGTTTTCTTTTCTAATTGCTACCTGAACGTACGTTCATAAATTAGCCCCTAAATGACACAGATTCAAGATTCGCATAGAGACAAACTAAAAGGCAACACAAAAAACAACAGGATTAATTAATGCGGTGAAGACTGCAAACTCCATTACGCCAACATAAAATGTCCCAGAACTCGGAATGTGTGAAAGATAGCCCGCGTTAACGATGTGTGATGTAAGCATATTGCACACACTGAATTGCTTTCTTCTGACGTGTAGCTCCTTGTCCAAGCATAGCCAGTACGATTCCAACTTAACAGACACGAGTCGCCCCATAAACGTACCGTTCCCGTGTCAGTGAAAACCACACTAGTAGCTTCCACATAATCGCACCATTCCTGCGCCAGCGGCAACCACACCGAAATGTTCATCATTACAAAATATATGCTAACACGGGAATCTACTATGGGCTTGAGATATGACAGGGCTTTCACATGTTCTAGGCCTGAAAGCAAGATGGAATATGTCTTTTCCTATGCTATAATACCAACCCCAAATAATTGGGGAGGGGGCGCTGAGTGGTCTCGGGGAATGGTGTCCGCCTTGAGTGCTGGAGGTCCCGAGTTCAAGCCTCGGTGAGGGCCAGGATTTTTTCACGTGGACTTCTAGTAACAAAATTTCCCCTGGTCTCTATGTAGTGAGATCAGACGCCCGCGTGTATTCCGCACGTAAAAAATCCCCTGGCAGTTGGAAATCGAAAAAGAATAGCCTAACGGTGCTGCCCGGGCACAATTCTCCGGACTCAGGAGTAGAACGGAGCACTTATGGATTAAACCCGTGTGCCGTGACGTTGATCTGTCGACTAAACCTAAACCAAATCTCTGCAGCTCACTAATGATAACTCACGTGTATGTTAACTATCCATGATTCCCTTCCGTATATGAAAACTGGCTCAATATAGCTCTTAAGAATTGGTCTCCCCACCTCAAAGGTAAATTGCAGAGAATTGTCGACCTATATTATTCGTGACGGCCGTGACCTGTCTTATCTTTGGCTCAGTAGTCAGTGCACGGAATGCCCATACAATGGTCCAATAATTAAACATAAAAATATGTCCCGTCGCAGGAGGCGGTTATGGGTAACACAGGACATCGCTGTCAACACCAGCATTATACTGCTGTTGTTGATGTCTTGGCAAGTTTACGTTCAGTAATTTACCATTGCTTTCTGAACGACCGGCTCTCTTACCAACACGTTAAAACCCAGCGCAACGCGGTCTGCTACCAAATCGGTCTCAGTTGTGTTTCGAATGCGGACATTTGGGCTTACGAGTCGCATCTGCAAGCCCTTAGCCACGGAGACCAGCATCAATTATACTAAGTGTTCCAAAGTGGTCACTTTCTTTTTAACCGACCTGTGCAGTTCTCGAGTAGATCCAGCCTGTTTATATAAACCCCAGAGATTGCTCTAAGTAAGTGAAGCTGGGCAATGCCATGTTCTGTTTCACTGTTCGTGCCAGGGCATGCGGGAGAACAAGGAAATGAGCGGGCTGAAAGGCTTGCAGGTAAGGCTACTGTGGAAGACGGTCGAGCCATGGACCAGGCTGATATTCTGAATGCTGCTACGAGGAGAAAGTCGTTTGCGAGAACCAAGCTGATGACTGGGAATCTACATCCATGGTCAGGCTGCGAGAACAGCAAAAAGAGAGGTGGCCAAACAAGAACACTGCACAGGAAGCAAAAGAAGATTAATAAACCAAAACTGAACTGGTGTCGTTAGCTACTACACGCTGCGGGATTTACTGAGGAGGGGATCCGAGCACTTATGGACTGAATGGTTCGATGTGCAATTAGGATTATCTATCGACTAACCAACCAACCAACCAACCAACTAATGTAATGCTTTTTGCGTTCGTCCACTTTGAACTCAAGCTAGGTCCATACATATGCCACTACTACTTTAGCGCTGGACTGGACTGCGTGTGGACTTAGAGGTGTCATGTCCACCTCAAACTCGAGTACACCTGCCATTATTCCCAATGGTAACTATATGGGATCAGCATCATCATGTACCAGGTCCTCTGAAGATCATCGATCGTATCGCAATAGCGAAAGCTGGTCCACAAGCAAATATCAGTCCTGTACACTTGAAGTGGTACCACATGTATGGAGTACTCTCGAGTTCAAGGCGAGATAGCGAAAAAAAAATATCACGGTTCATCAGAATGATTCAAGATCCGTTGCCAGTTCCCTTGTCCCTTGTGTTTTCATGCCCAAAGTGTCTTCAATCTCCCATGTCCTCCTTCGTGCTGGTCGATCTCTTGTCTACTACTATTCCAGGAACCATGTCTCCACTACTATTCTTTCCAAGCCACTGTGACTTGTAACATGCCCAAAGGTGTTAGATCATACAAAACAAAGCATATATACCTCCCGATACTGGTGCAGCGAACCGTTCGTCTAGCCTTCTTACATACCTCCCTCTGATCCTGGTGCAATGAACCTTTCGTCTAGCCTTCCTAATACCTCCCTCTGATCCTGGTGCAATGAACCTTTCGTCTAAACTTCTTACATACCTCCCTCTGATCCTGGTGCAGTGAACCGATCGACTAGCCTTCTTACATACCTCCCTCTGATCCTGGGGCAGTTAACCGATCGACTAGCCTTCTTACATACCTCCCTCTGATCCTGGGGCAGTGAACCGATCGACTAGCCTTCTTACATACCTCCCTCTGATCCTGGGGCAGTGAACCGATCGACTAGCCTTCTTACATACCTCCCTCTGATCCTGGGCAGTGAGCCTTTTCGTCTAGCCTTCCTAATACCTCCTCTGATCCTGGTGCAGTGAAACCGATCGACTAGCCTTCTTACATACCTCCTCTGATCCTGGGGCAGTAACCGATCGACTAGCCTTCTACATACCTCCTGATGATGGGGCAGTGAACCATCGACTAGCCTTCTTAATACCTCCCTCTGATCCGGGGCAGTGAACCGATCGACTAGCCTTCTTACATACCTCCTCTGATCCTGGGTGCAGTGAACCGATCGACTAGCCTTCTTACATACCTCCCTCTGATCCTGGGAGAGTGAACCGTTCGTCTAGCCTTCTTACATAATAGTAATAGCAAAAAACTTGGAGGCCTCACATGCACGGCGCTACGTTACAAAAATATTCGCCTATGGGTTTCGAAAAATGCGGAACAGAATACTTACAACAGGTGTAATTCGCGCGCGGCGCGCACACTACCACTCTCAATCTCTCCCCCTGCCTTCCTCTATTTCACACATCTCTCGCTCTCCCTCCAACACACACACACACACACACACATCTCCCCTCCACACACACTCTCTCTCTCTCTCTCTCTCTCTCTCTCACACACACACACACACACACACACACACACACTTGGACCCTCACCGCTGTTTGACAGTTCGTGGACCATAGCGAGACCTCCCTTGTGTCAGCCATTGGAGGAGACAAGCACTCTTGCCTGTACCCGCGGTTTCACAACCCAACCAAATTATCTTTTAAAATACTTTTACACACACTCGCGTGCACCCCCTCCCCCTATGAAGACTGCGCGTGAACTTATTTCCAAACCAAATCACTGGCCACAACATCAGTCAGTGCCTTGATCGTGGTGGTTCCCACCCCCCCCCCCCCCCCCCCCCCACCAACCCCAATCTTATCTGGCCTGTGACAGGTGTTTCCAGTGGAAATCTGCAATCATATTCCCCGGCTGCTGACACTATTACTCTGCAAAAGCTGCCTTCGATAGGTCTTCAATTCACACAGTGTATCTAACGGTTTTGGACAGCGCGTTAAAACTATGAAAATGTTGGTGAAGGGGAGAGATATATCATGGGGGAGGGGAATGACAGAAAGAGAGAGAGGGAGAGAGAAAGAGACAGACAGACAGACAGACAGACAGACAGACAGACAGACAGACAGACAGACAGACAGACGGACGGACAGACAGACGAGACTGACAGACAGACAGGAAACTGTTTCACTCATTAAAGAAATAGTAGTTATAGTAAAATGTATCTAATGTATCAGTTCTTTGGTACAAAAAGAGTATATGTTCGAGGGAGCTTCAAATTTAAACCTTAAAAGTGTGATAGCAATGACCATGACATTGTCTTGTAACCTGTCAATATTGTTGTTAAGGATGACAAGTGTTCAGCACGTGACACCACGGTGCAGATGAGCATGGTGACTCACAAGGATAGTTTAAAGATAGCCGCCCCACTTTTGACATAGCACCAAAGAGGAGCAGCGTTCTGTTATTCGTTGTTTGTTTGTCTTTTTAATCAATGAAAGGTTGAAACCTATAGTAAGAAATGCATCGGCAATTGAAGGTCCAATATGGTGATGCATGCCTGTCAGTCCAGCAAGTGTATGGTGGAGTAGGAAGTTTCACGCGTGACTGCTGAGACAGACTGTTCATGGTCGAGTCAGGCACACCGAGTAAGTGCACCCCAGAGTCGACTGCAGCCGTTGAAGGCCTCGCACAAGAAAACCGCCAATTGACCGTGGGTGACATTACCGCACATCTTGACACCAGTCAAGGTTCAGCACACCACATCATCCATGATGTGCTACAGTACCACAAAGTGTCTGCAAGGTGGGTGCCACGGCAGCTTACTCCAGATTTGAAACCACGACGCACTGATGCTTGTCAAGAACTTTTGCAGTACTTTGGAGCAGAAGGTCATGGTTTCCCATCAAGAATTGTTACTGCAGATGAAACCTGGGTTTACTACCACGAGTCGGAAACGAAGAGTGCGAGCAAGGAATGGCGCCATCCCTCCTCACCGAAAATGAAAAAGTTTCGCGCACGCAAACGCAGGGAAGGTTGTGCTGACTCTCTTTTTGAATGAAGGAGGCGTTCTTTACTTTAGACTTTAGAGCACAACGTGCCAAGATGGAAAACTGTCACCAGTGAAACGTCTACGTATACTATGTTTTTTCCTCGTTTGCCCTGGCCATGCGGGAGTTTGCCCTGGCCATGCGGGAGTTTGCCCTGGCCATACACTGCGTGGTCTCGACGTATGGTGTCCGCCTCGAGTGCTGGAGGTCCCGAGGTCGAAGTCCCAGTGATGCCGTGATTTTTTTTCTCGTGGACTTCTAGTAATAAATTTCCCCTGGTCTCTGGGTAGTGAGATCGGACGCCCGTGTGTATTGTTGCGCATGTAAAAGATCCCTTGGCAGTTGGAAATCGAAAAAGAGTAGCCTAACGGCGCTGCCCGGGCAAAATTTCGAGTTAAAAATCTACCCAAAGTATTTCAGAAACCTCGCCGGTGATACGGAGTTCGTGAACTGAGCTGAGTTTCTCCAGACTCAGGTTTGAGTTAGGAGGAGAACGGAGCACCTATGGGTTGCACCCGTGTGCCGTGATGTTGATCGATCGACTAAACTAACTAAAGCTGGAGTGCGAGGGTAATGAATATGCTGATAGGCTGGCAGGAAATGCACCTCTTGGCGATAGATTACCTACGGACAAGGGAGAGCTGGTGGAGCGCCTGCAGGAAGGGATGGAGAAGCCGGGGGAACAGACTGAGAACCCGTATGTGGAAGGAATGATACTGCAGGGGATCAGCAGAGGTTACGGAAGAATCTCAAAACTGAGAGGGAAGCCCATCAATCAGATAACGGTGGTAACGATTAGTAGTATGACTCTTCGCTGGAGTTGAACGACGGGATGGAGCACATGTGGGAATGTCATGAATACAGTTGGGAATGTCCTGAGTACAGTGATGTAGGTTCTTAACTCAACTTCTCAGATCTTCTCATGGAATCATCTTCGTCCAGCAACCAAATCCAAACGACGTGAACTTCTGAATAAAGGTGTCCTTTTGCAACATCACAATGCTCCATCCGATACTGCTCGTGCATTGAAACCATCGAAGACCTCCACTTTTCCATGGCTAAAGGAGCTAGAATATGTGTGAGGGGCATGAAGCACCGGGTGGAAGTTGCTCTCCTCCCCGAGGGAGAAGGGGCTCGGGTACAGTGACAATTCGCAGTAGTAGGACACTCGGGAAACATAACGAATCGAGACATGGTACGAACCGACAATATGAGAAAGACACCCGGAGTCGTAAACCGGATGGGCCCTCCTCTAGAGAAATTAAAGGGATGAGAAAGGTAAAGGGCCGAAACATTCCGGGAAGGGCTGCTCCTTCCGACGATCTGAAACCTCCTGTCGTGCTTACTCCACGGCGGAGTTTTTATCCCTGGGTTACCAACAATAGATCTCGACGCACATATAAACGGTATAATGGTGCCCCATACTTGATACTACTGATGGAGTATGAAGTGTTAGGCAATCATATTTTAAGCCACAAAATATGATGAGCAATTCTCTTTCCTCGCCGCCCTTCCTTAACAGAATTGTTGGAAATTCTCAGAATTGTCTGGTACCCATTTTTATGAGGTCGTGTCGACTCCAAGGCCATACTGGTCGGAAATAAGCACCCATGCATCGGACAGGGATTAAACCGAGACCACCGTCATGGCTAGCAAGCGATTCTAACCACTATGCCACCCTGACTCCTATATGCATATATACACATACAAATGATAAGGCTGCGGAAGTTAACGATTAATTAATTGATTACTCGTTAATTTTTTTAACGATTAATCGACACCTTTTCTCCCATCACTTTTACAAATGAACCGGATGTCGAAAATTTTAAACATAGTGCTGCAAACACAACCGAGTTGCAAAATTGTACTGAGTCACCATTGTGTAAGCTGCTGCAAGATGTACCAACAAGATGAAACAGTATGTTTATTGTGTTACAGAGTCTTCTACAGGTCAGAGAAGCATTACCTGTCTACATGTCAGATGAAAAGAAGCAATACAAAGGTCCAAAACTGTCAGATTCGGATAGGGAGAAGATTTCGACATTTGTCAAAGTTTTGGACTTATTCTGTCAGACCACGGTCCTGCTTGGCGGTCAAGATTATGTTTCATGTAGCTGTGTATTGCCACTGCTATCATAGTTGACAAAGCATATGACTGTACACGATGATGATCCGGGCAACATAGCTAAATTTAAGGCAGCATCTTTTAATGACTTAAGTGAATGTGTAGCTAATATGACAAGTATTGAAATACTACAGATTGCAACAGCACTTGATCTACGCTACAAATACATGAAGTGTTTGTAAAAAGATGCAAAAGAACGAACTTGGTCGCGTACTGAACAACAAATAGCAGTTGATGTTCATGATGAGCAGACTGAGACTGCTGCAACAAATGATACAGACATTGACAATGAAACTATATGTGAACCAAATGAAAAGCGTATTAAGCTAATGGAGTCTGAAATGGAGAAGAAAGTTGCTGAATTTTGTACCAGGCAATTCTGAGAATTTCCAGCAATTCTGTTAAGGAAGGGCGGCGAGGAAAGAGAATTGCTCATCATATTTTGTGGCTTAAAATATGATTGCCTAACACTTCATACTCCATCAGTAGTATCAAGTATGGGGCACCATTTACCGTTTATATGTGCGTCGAGATCTATTGTTGGTAACACAAACTCCGCCGAGGAGTAAGCACGACAGGAGGTTTCAGATCGTCGGAAGGAGCAGCCCTTCCCGGAATGTTTCGGCCCTTTACCTTTCTCATCCCTTTAATTTCTCTAGAGGAGGGCCCATCCGGTTTACGACTCCGGGTGTCTTTCTCATATTGTCGGTTCGTACCATGTCTCGATTCGTTATGTTTCCCGAGTGTCCTACTACTGCGAATTGTCACTGCACCCGAGCCCCTTCTCCCTCGGGGAGGAGAGCAACTTCCACCCGGTGCTTCATGCCCCTCATGCCATTTACAATGGCGGGAACTTAATGAACATCGATATCCAAAATTGGCATTACTTGCCAAGACCATTCTGTGCATACCGGCTACCTCAGTTCCATGTGAACGATTGTTCAGCTCAGCTGGTTATATTGTTAAAAAGACGCGCTCGTCACTTGAACCAAATACTGTCAACATACTCGTCTGTTTGCGTAGCTGGTTATTAGATGACATATGAACAAGACAATCCAGTGTTATTTCGATTTCTGACAAATACGACTATAATGTAGTTATGTGACTATAAATGGTTTGCTTTAATCGAAATTAACTATTAATTAATCGTTAATTTTTGAAAAGTTAACTATTAAATTTAAATTAATCGGTCGCAGCCCTAAAATAAACATACCCACGTGTATATTCGTCTACTGCAAGTGCAAAACATCACCGTCCTGCTAGATATGTTTATAGCTACCGGATCAGTGTGATTAATACAAACTATATCATTTCCTTTGGCACTGTTCGGTCATGGCGAATTCATGCTTCTGCCACCATCTGCGCAGTAGTGCATTGAAGATACACATGCGAATCTTTACTTGTTCTTAATTAACCATTACAATACACTTATTATCACCATCCAGTAGTTTGCTCCGTGAAAACTTTTACCCCCACAACTTAAAAACTGCACGTATTGTGCAGGACGTTGCCATCAACCTTAGGTGAATTTTCTATGCAATTGTTACGCACCACCGATTGCCACTGCTTCCTGAGGTGATGTTGGACTGTTGGGAATCCTTTCTATGATAAGCCTCTGTTGACTGATTAGCTAAGGATGGAGCAAACGAAGAACAGCTTGATGTGCCCGTTGCATGGTACCAAAAGAAAAGAATGATCAAATCAGTCAAAAGGCCACCAAAACCTGTTCAAGATGACTACCACTTTATGGACAGACCAGAACAAGTTATTATTCTGCGCCTCAGAACAGGGCACAATAGATTACGCAAACCACATGTATGCAAAATCCAAGATTGGTGAATCAGCCATGTGCATATCTAGGCAAACCTTCTGGCCCTGAGAGACAACAGTGGAAGATAAATTCTATGGACCACTGAGTTAAATTATAAAGACCGTGAATTTCATACAAGAGACAACATTGCAGTTATAGATATATTTCAAGCGAACGAAAGAAGACGAAGACGACAACGAAGAAGAAGAAGAAGAAGAAGAAGAAGAAGAAGAAGAAGAAGAAGAAGAAGAAGAAGAAGAAGAAGAAGAAGAAGAAGAAGAAGAAGAAGAAGAAGAAGAAGAAGAAGAAGAAGAAGAAGAAGAAGAAGAAGAAGAAGGTACTCCTCCCCTAATCATTCTCTTCCGGATATCTACGGCACTTTACAGGTCCAAATATTTCATGTTTCTCAGATGTATTTGTCATTTGTCTCAGTAACCAATCTTCTTCAATGCTGAATTCTTGTTGGACGGGTCTCGTATTTCTAAGGGTGAGGTAGTAGGCAGCCTCACACCAGTCCCCCTGGGCAGTCTCTTATGGCATGCATAGTAGGTTACATTGCCTGCTGCCCTTACGGGCTGGGCCCCGGTAGCAAACGGGCGGGTTGGTCGTGGTCTTTAAGAATCGGCATGTTAACATTACGCGGCCCCAGTAATAGCCAAGTAAATCGCGACCTCCTTTTTGCGGTAACCACGTAACATGTGACACACTTATAATATCCATAGAAATGGCGACACAGGGTGAACCCATCTACGTTATAGTTTTCCCTCTTAACCGCATCCACGGTTTCCCTCCCTTAACAATGTTCTATCTCATACATCTATGTCTCTTTACATGCCCAAATATTCTACTTGATATATCAATACTCTTTTATCCGGTAAACGAAATTTTAGTGCCTTTCGTAACATTTCTATTTATAGTCACATATGTGCTTTTCGTCTGATTTGTTAAACGCGAAAGTTTCACAACCACATGTTGCCGCGGGTAATACGTATGCTGTGTTGACTCTTGACTGTTATTGTTCTATCTGTTACAAGCCAAAACGGTTTTAATTCCTTTAATTTCTGATCCTGTACCCTTTAGTTGTTATTGCCATGACATCTGTCATCACGTGTCCATGGCCCTTCACTATGAACCTAGACATTCAAAACTGCTGACTCCGCAATTTCTCTCCATTGATAGATACATCTGTCGATATTTGTTAGTTGGCTGTCATGGTATGTCTTTCTGTTGTAATATACTTAGGCTATAAATAGACTAAATGCATGTTGCTAATAATGTTAACGTTCGCTCCATGTTAACAAAAGCGTAGTCCATATATATATATATATATATATATATATATATGCTACTACTTCTAGTAGTACTAGACTGAGTTTTGCGTGTGGATTAGTGTTCCATATTACTAGTATCCCTCGCCGTCAGGCGAACCCACTCCGACTTCAGAGTTAGTTTGCTGCATATCCTTTACAGGACGTCGCAGTCAACATCAGCATTTTTTGCTATTGTGATCTTTTGACAAGTTTACGTTCAGTAGTTTGCCATTGCTTTCTGAACGACTGGCACCCATACAATTTCGTAAAAGCCCAACTCAATGCGATCTGCTGCCAAATCGCCCGCAGCTGTTTCAAACGCGGGTATACGGGATTACGAACTGCGTCCGTAACGCCTTCGGCACGGAGATTGCCGACTTCAGAGGTATTTCTAATGTACATCCCTAAATCAAGACCAGTGACATGTGCTGCTGGACACCGGGCATCTATGGGTGAGTTCGCAATGTTATAATGTCCATTCTTGTAGACCAAGACCAAAACCGTCCGTGTGTTACCGGGGCCCACAAGGGAAACAAACAATTGTAGCACTGTAACCTACCAAGCGTGTCATAAGAGACTACTAAGGAGGACTGGTGGGAGGCTGGCCACGTCATTCCGTGGCAACATTGATTGCAAAATCCAACCAATCATGAATAATTGAGGGCCTATGTTCAATTGAGGTGGGGTGAGGCAAAGATTTAAAAAAGAGAGAGGGAGGAGAGAGAAATGAAATAGGAGGAGGAACAGAAGAAGACCAGTACAATTAGGCCTTCGTGCTGATTCCATGATATCTTGAGGTGGTCACGTCAGCTCTCTACCGCAGAACCTCTCAACCCCAGACAGATAGCTGTATACTCTCAGAGATTTACGTGGTGTTATAGTCTGATCATCGCTTGATCACCTACGTATCGTTTACTCACATTGCAGGAAGGTGTACATAACTTGGTGCGTCGAACCTCTGCCGCAACATACTTACCGACACGACGGGCGCCGTAAACGTGGAAAGCAAACATCAAAGCTATGTGCTCTAGGGGCATGCTGGACCACAAGAGCTGGAAATGTTGTCATGATAGGGTCTATCATCATTTGATAACTTGATAGAAATGGTTTCTATCCACATCAATAAAACAATACCAATCAAAATAAAGAGGACAGAATAATGAAATACGAGAGGAAATAAACCAAAATAGAATGGTTGCCATCTGAGGGAATAGTCAAAATTGTTAATAATTACAAGAAAAATAATAAGACAATATAGCAAGAGCTAAATACGCATTCCATACACTAAGAAAAGCAGTAGTAATTAAACAATCAAGTCCCTATGAAAACAATAAAATACAGAAGACACAGCAAAACACTCCAGCGAAACAATCAAGATGTACACAGCAAGAACAAGGAAACCGCCAAATATTTACCCACTGCTACAGCAACAGCATGAACAGACTAACAAAGGCCTAGAGAGACAACATAAACACCAACGCATATCAAACAGGACGAACTAGGTGGAAGCTGGGTGATAAAGTGGAGGGGCGAATTCTGCTGGCCTAGTCAAAAGCAGTTTATGGGGTGATATATCTTGGCCAGTGATGACATAATTTGTAGGGTACCAAACTGGAAGAACATTTGTCATTTTAGCGAAGCTTAAAAGCTGCATTTTCAACGCAATTTTAATTTTACCTTCAGTAGATTGCCACTTGGTAGAATACCAAAGGACATCTTTTTTGGTGAATTACTCTCAGGGTCGGCCTCTACTACGATACAAAGATGTGTGTAAGCGGGACATGACTGATACAGGCACTGATAATGCACATTGGGAGCAAGTCGCCGCTGAACGTGTTGCATGGAGGGCAAATATCAGAAAAGGAATAAAGACAAAGGAGAAAATGATTGCAGATAAGTCACACACCGAGCGTGTGAGACGTAAGATGGTGCGCCATGGGTTGTAGTTATTATGCCTTTTTGAAGCACAATGTAACAAACTATCGTCTGTCAAAACGGCAAGGTGCTAATGAAAATGAATGAATGAATAAGTTTGCCACTGTATTCTGAACGGTAAGCCTAAGTTGAATTCCAACTGACCGGTGTAGGGGTTGATCCCGCTGCCAGGCCGTCAGGACACCGTAAGTTTAAGCGTTAGAGCCATGTTATCCTTTTGGCCAGGCCGACTGCTTCAGCGAGGTCACGATGTTCAAATACAGCATGCGTGCAGATTTAAATGTCTTCCTGCTGTCTAGTTTTCCCTCCTATTTTCTCTTGCCTAGCATGCATCTCGTCGACGTCCGTCGCTAAGGGGTTAATGAAACGTAATTTCACAATTCCCCGACATACGGAGTCGAGGGTTCGAAATCAGCGGGGGGGGGGGGGGGTGTGAGAGAGAGAGAGAGAGAGAGAGAGAGAGAGAGAGAGAGAGAGAGAGAGAGAGAGAGAGAGAGAGAGAGATTTGGAAGTAGATCACTGTGCGTTGATTTCAACGGTATTAGACGATGGCCGTTCAGAAAGCAATGGCAAACACATCATCATCAAGTGCCGTGCCGGCTGGCGTAGGCGTTCATGGCTCTCCACATATCTCGGTCTTTGGTGTTCTGGATCAACTCTGCTGATAATATTCCTCCATGCCACCGTCTCAATCCGTCCAGCATCATTTCTCTTGGTCTGCCTCTGCCTCTCTTCCCCTTGATCTTTCCAGTTGTCACGATGTTCTCCAATGCCTCTTTTCTCATCACATGACCAAAGAAAGCTGTTTGTCTCTTTCTTATTGTATATAGTGTTCTAGTTTCATTAGCCTCTTTCAGGCAATCGTTGTTAGTTACTCTGGCAGTCCAAGGAATTTGCAACATTCGTCTTAAAAACCACATCTCTATTGCTACCAAGTTCTTCCTAATTTATTCATTTACATTCCAAGGTTCGCTGCCATACAGCAAAACTGGTTCTATATAGCATTGTAGCACTCTCTTTCTTACAATCATTGATTATTAATGGCAAACTACTGAACGTAATTGCCTAACAAATCACGCAACCAATAAATGCTGGTGTTGACTGCGACGTCTTATAAAGGGCATGCAACTGACCTTTTTTTGTAACCATGAATTTTAATGAATGCTTACATATTTACTTCGCCTCCTAGTCCTTGAGTACGAATTCTCAAACTGCCTAGCAAGCAAACCACTTGAGCTAGGCAGGTCGCTGTAACTGTGTGGAATGCACCAGCAACTGTAAAAACGGCTTCCTCTAACAGGGTCATCGCGAGGATCTGTCTCGACACAACATACAAACAGAAGACACTGACTTCGTTTTCCTCCAATAACCCTGTGAGTTATACGGCCAGTTGCTAAAGGTCACGAGTAGGACGGGTTGGCTAGAGGTGTGGGCGCGAGACACACAAAACACCATCCACGTTTCGCAGGTAGCCAGGGATCAATCATAAACTAGGGGAGATAAAAGCTTTTCGCCTGTGTGTGTTTCCAGTAGCACCTAGCTAGGGGAAGGAAACATAATACCAATGAAACCTCTTGGGCAGGTTGCAAAGGTGACAAAATAGAGTTATAGTGACAATGGATCTGTATACTGTAGGGGAAATCAGCCAATATCCAACCAACCATGAACTGGCTCACAATGGGCCTGACATGCTATGGGTCTATACTCCACTATGAGTCCAAGAAAAAAAAGAAGAAGAAGAAAAGAAGAAGAAGAAGAAGAAGAAGAAGAAGAAGAAGAAGAAGAAGAAGAAGAAGAAGAAGAAGAAGAAAAAGAAGAAGAAGAAGAAGAAGAAGAAGTAGAAGAAGAAGAAGAAGAAGAAGAAGAAGAAGAAGAAGAAGAAGAAGAAGAAAAAGAAGAAGAAGAAGAAGAAGAAAAAGAAGGAGGAGAAGGAGGAGGAAGAGGTGAAGAAGAAGAAGAAGAAGAAGAAGAAGAAGAAGAAGAAGAAGAAGAAGAAGAAGAAGAAGAAGAAGAAGAAGAAGAAGAAGAAGAGGAAAAAGAAGGAGGAGAAGGAGGAGGAAGAGGTGAAGAAGAAGAAGAAGAAGAAGAAGAAGAAGAAGAAGAAGAAGAAGAAGAAGAAGAAGAAGAAGAAGAAGAAGAAGAAGAAGAAGAAGAAGAAGAAGAAGAAGAAGAAGAAGACGTTTAGATACATTTAATAATGGGACAAATAATACATTGCTTAATTTAATAATGAGACAAATAATAAATTGCACAATTTATTGCCAAACATATTACAACGAAATACGGCGAGCAATAAATTGTATATCGTTTTTGTCTTCATTATTCAAATTCAATACGAAAACAAAATTATTTTCATTTCAGAGAATCTCCGATAGAAATTGGATACATGTGTATATGACCATTGAAAGAATGCAACGTAATCTCCAGTCTGCAGGCAAAAACAAGTAACAGGCACAGTTACCCACCCCCTTAGTAGTCAAAATGCGCAAAGAGTAGACAGTAAAACCGCTGCCCTGGCGTTATACATGGGACGTAGATGGTTACCTATCATATTATGTTATATGCTGTTTATGCTTTTTATACTTTACATGTCCCTCTATAACTGCTGATACCCGTACCTTATAAAAACAACTGAGTCTTAAATTGTAACTGCACTCCACGTGGGAAAACAGCCCCACGGTTTTAAAGAGTTAATTCATTGCATTTTACAGTATAACAGTCTATAGCCCGTTTTTTGTTCGTCTCGCTAGCTTTGAATTTGAGCGTACTCCACAACTATGCAAGTAGGTAGCCGTGACTACTATAGTGAGCGAACTGGGCTGATTGTTTAGCCATAAGTTTAGCTTTGCTTATCACCAGTGTCCCTCATCATCATTGGAACCCGCTTCCAACTTCAGAGGTAGTTGTAACTTACGTCCCAAATCAAGGTCAACATGTAAATCTAACTGGCCAACGTGTGGAAAGAACCCAAAGCGCCGCGGTCAGACAAGAAAATGTACGTTTTTTTTTTTCGCTTACTCATTTTGAACTCAAGCGTAGTCCAGATACACTACTTCTAGCAATGCTAGACTGAATTTTGCGTGTGGATTTGCTTTACCTATTAGATGAGATGAGATGAGATTAACAGTGACCCTCGCCATTCGAATTCAGAGGTACTTGTAATTAACGTCCCCAAGTCAAGGACGATAGGTCAACATTTTAGTTCAGCTGTCCGTTCTAGGGGTCGAACCCCTTACCTCGGCATCAGCACAACGGATGTTTAAGAACACGCGTCCTTATCCTTTAGGTCATGCTCACCCACAAAATATGTGTTAAACCTCTAAGCCTCGCCGACCTCCAATCATTCTTCGTTATTATTTGACGGTAAATTTTCGTGGCAGATCGGTATAACTAAGATTATGTCTAAAACCCTGGGTTGGCGCTATCTGAGCAATGCCGTACATATCTGCTTCTGACAAATCACGAAATTCTACAATATGCATAACTGGGTAAAACAGGACATTGCGGTGACAAGCCTTCATCAGCAAACAACAAGAAAACTCAACAGCACACAAACCGGGGAGATGACGGCAGGCAGTCAGCACATATCTATGTGGGAGTGTGCTATTGTGTTTTCATGTCGTTGTTTCCTGGTGAAGGCTTGTCGCTGCAGCGACGTCTTTATTTCCGTAACTGTATTTTGTAAAGCTGTCCTACACTTTATTATGTTTACCTACTGCTTACAATTAACAACTTTAACGCAGTTATAATGTATTTCATTCATATCGGAAAACCACGAATGTGTGCAACATTATCATTGTCCTTTTAAAAAAAAAAAATATAACGTTTCCTTTTTTTTAAGCGTTAAGTCATTTGCAGGACTTTGCAATCAACCCCAACCCCAGGTTGATTTTATCGGCAATTTTTCATCCAGTAGTTTGCCATTACTTTCTCAATGACAAATGAACATTGAAGTTCAAACTGACGCGTTTAGGATATGATCCCGCTACCTCGCCAGCATCGTACTGGAAGTTCAAGGGCTAAAGCGCTCTTATCCATCCCTTCGGTTACGTACGAATGAACGTGTATTTTGCAAGGGCGTAAAAATGTGTGCTGTGACTATCTAGCAGGAGAGATCAGGCTTGACAGACAACACAAGCATGATACTAAGCGGACTGTTTGCAGATTTCATAAACAAAAACTGTTCAATAATATACAAAGGCGGAGACAGACAGAGAAGACAGGAAAATTTCTTGAGTAAGGAGATAAACCAAGAAATACAGAGGAAGACAAAGCGACAGACAGGTGGGAGGCACATAGAGAGGAGTGAGGGGAAGTAAACCGACTTTCTGAGAAGGCAGACAGAAAGATAAAGAAAGAAATTGGTAACAAGGAGAAAACAAGACATACAGAGATAAGTGACAGAGACATACAGGTGGTTAGACTCAGTGATACAGATAATCTGTGAGAGATAGATAAAAATGAGTGAGTGACAGATTGGAGACAGAGTTAGACAGCAAAAGCAGAGATAGCGTGACAGAGAAACGAGACAACTCGAGTGTGTTCACACCGACATCCATCCGTAAATGACGAGCCGAAGCGGCACGATGGGCAGTATTACTTTGTTTATCACCAAAACGGGCCACTTCCATCCCTGGGGTTTTCGCCACTGTACATAGCTTTAGGTAATAACAACAGCAATAATGCACCTTGCCAAATGGCATAGACGTCCAATCTCTCGGCAGATCTCGTTCGTTGGTGTTCTGAATCAATTCCTTATGCCACCGTCTTAGAGACTGTCCAGCTTTATGTCTCTCGGTCTGCTGCCGTCTCTTCCACAGCTAATCGCTCGCTCCAGTTGTCGCGATGTTTTCTAACGCCTCTCTTCTTTTTTTCCCGCAGATCCTTTACAATACACTGCAGTCAACACCAGCATTTTTCAGCTGCTGTTGGTGTCTTGGCAAGTTTTACGTTCAGTAATAGTATCTGTCTCTTTATGCGTACAATTTTAAGTTGCATTAGCCTTCAGGCAGTCGTTGAATTCGCAACATTCGTTTCAGAACCACATCTCTGTGCCCCCCCCCCCCCCCCCCTCCCAGCTAGTTCTAATTTGTTTGTCCACATCCCCAGATTCACCGCCATAAAGCAGAACTGGTTCAGTGGTAACAACTCCGCCGCAGAGCAAGCACAACAGTAGGCTTTTAATCGTCAGAAATTCCCCCACTCCCCTTTCCTCGAATGTTCCTGCCCTTTGCCTTCATGAAACACTATGTGGTGTCCACCCAGGTCATGGCTCCAGGTGTCTTTCTCCTGCTGTACCTTCGTACCCTGTTTCGAGCCGTTCGATTCGTTTTTTTTTTTCACTGCATTTTTTTTCACATGCGCATTACACAAGATATTTTTCTTTATCTCAAATGCAGTTTTTACTTGGCCTATTCAGCGCTTAATCTGTGTCACATATCTTACATCCGATGATGATTTCTCCCAATTATTTGAATATAGTTATTTGATCAAACTGTTTCCCTTCAAATGTAACATCACATTTTGGTGTAATCGTTTTCTTTGATACAACCATTGTTTCTGTTTTCTTGATATTAACGCAACGTAGTCGTTGCAGATCTTTTGCGCTTTTCGACTATCAATGCTGTGTCATATGCATACAGCATATTATTTATAACTTGGCTCTACATCTATCAATGCTGTGCCATCTGCATTATGCAGATTTATGCAGTTTATCTTTGATCACTCTAATTATTATTTCGCTATATAGACAGAAGAGATCCGGTTACAAAAGACATCTTTGTCTGCCTCCTTGCTTTATGTCTGTTTATAATTGCCCATTGTATTGCCTGTTTTAATTACTGCTCCAGATTTCCAGTAAAGTTTTGTTTTTAAACTATTATTCTGATATCTTTCCCACCAAATGTAATATCCTCCAGCGTTTTGATCATCTCGTCATATCTTACAAGAGGAACATGATGATATGAGATGACTGTACGCAACTCTTCGAATTAAATTGTTCCTGGTCTCGTAAAATAGGCACCTGTGATTGTTATGGGAAGGAAAGAGATCAAGAAATGAAGCTAGTGCCATTACCCCCAAACGTAGCCACCAAGGTACCTAAACAGTACGACAAGACGCGTCATCTTGCCCAACTTCCTTGTTCATAAAAAAAAGCGTTCACGCTGACAAAAATTAATCAGCCTACATGTCGATCTATATAGCTATACATGTGGTATGGTATTTGTACCACTGCGGGACAATTTTAGAAGCACTGAGAATGAAATATGCTTAACACAGAAGTGGCCAGACAGCCTACGGGTCTTTAGATGTCTAATGCACCCCGATTGATAAAAAAAAACATCTGCCTTGACGAAGATCAGAACCCGGGTCCCCTGTGTTAGGGAGGGGTATTCTAACACTATTGGCATCCACACGATTGGAAGCACTGGACTCGAGCTTCGCTCTCGTTTAAGCTCGTCAGTCGTGCATATCCCTGACTGGACCCAGGATCAAACTCCGGATCACTGGCGTGAGAGACAGGTGGGTAACCACTGACCACGCGACTCACGCTGAACGCGACCAATTATCATCCTAACATATCACAACCTCACTCATTGTAGGCTGTAGCGAAACTCGAGCCTAGTGCTTCCAATCTGATGTGAACCAGGTGTACCGGAATATTATCAGCGTTGCCAGTAGTGGGTTGTGCTCAATCTTCAAACCTCAAATCCCGAAACAACCAAATAAATCCACACAATTATTTGTCTTTAATTATCCCCAAGCAGCTTAATACTATGGGTCTGTGGTGTGACAACGCCATCTCATTGTGTAGATCTGGATGCATTAGGTGGTCGGTCTTTCTCTCATTTTCGCAGTCGAAGAGCCCAGGCGAGGAACCTGTGTCCGGCCGTGCTAGAGGGCCCGCGCTATTGTCCGCATAGTCACCAGCCCAACACATGACTCCCCTGGGCTGTAGGGAGTACACGGTGCTATAGTCTGTCCAGAAATGAATGCCTTCATTCAAGTTCAATTATTTTGAAAACTGTCTGTTGCATCGTTATGAAATTTTTCTTGCCGTCTTATATTTACCCCCACCCAAGGAATATGTCTTTGATAGGGCCAAAAGCAACTTAAATCATGGAAAGCGGCGACATTTATTTGATGTTCTGGTGAAAATCTAGTGCTTTCTTGCTAAAAACCTTGTTTTACAGTAATGCCCCGTTCCACTACGCGAGGCTCTTGTCATAAGGCCAATCCATGTCCCACGAGAAATTAACTATTCAACGCTAATGTTTCCGTGCGCAGACGTAATACATTTAATAATGTGCATTTCACCTCTGACCCGTAAATTATACACCGCAAACTTTGAAATCTGCTGTACAATCTCCAGAACAAAATTTATTTTTTTTTTGTTGGGTGGGCATAATGATAAGGTTATATGCTAAATCTCATCATTTTCCCTCAGTTGGTTACTGAGATATGGAATTCTATATTGGGGCAGACAAAAGTAAACAGACTATAGCTCCGTATATGTATAGACTCTTCCCCCCCCCCCCCCCCCCAAGACATTTCCGGGTACCCATATCAGGTTGGCTCGACCTGGAATCCAAGATCTTTTTTTTTTTTAAATCCGCCTAGACGAGAATCCAAATTTAGAACTATCGGGACAACAGGCAAGCGTGCTAGCCATCGTCCACCTATTGCAGACACAACAGTGTCGTGCCCTCGCGCGCGCGCGCGCGCGCGCGTGTGTGTGTGTGTGTGTGTAGTGACGGATGAATGCAACTTAAAAGGTGACGTGTTGACTGGGGGTGGGTGTATTAGAGCCAGACGTGGTATAAATGACAGAAGTAAAAACAGATCTAAGAAACCAGTCGCTGTATGAATGAAAAAGTGAATACGAATTAAGAAAAGAAGTATCACACTGTGACTTTTTGTCACATAAAACTACAGCATATGTGTGTATATATATATATATATATATATATATATATATATATATATATATATATATATATATATATATATATACCCCCCTCCCCATATAATCTGTCAAAGACGTCTATACAGAAATGCAATTAAACAACCATAAGCATTTCAGTTAAAACGCGGAACAACACCGCTATAAAACAGATATATAACCCTATCTGTCCCGGGCAGGCGGTACCCTAACAGCAGCTAATGTCACAACCAGGACAGTCAAAACTATATGCCATATAAGAAGTTAAATTGGCACCTGTCGAGATATAGAAAGAGTTAAATACACGCGCGGATTACATTGGCTACAAATCAGGTCAGGGCGCGAAAGTGAGGCGTACAACCAACTACGCTTCGCACCTGCCCTAATTATTCCAACAGGGTCAAAGTTGGCCATGCAGCCAGGACGGTAAAAGCTAACCCAAAACTTCCACCTTTCATCAACGTAAACGTTTAACACGACGATAGGGGGTCACAACTTTTCCTGTTGTGCAGTCGCCTTACGAGCTTGAGATACCATTGTGGCATGCTCATCCCACTCTCCCAATGTCGCTGGTAGAAGGAAACGGGTACTTAGCAGACCAACTGGTACATCCAGCAAGCAGCTCACCCTACACTTGTTATGGCGGGAATATGAGCACCTATGAACTAAGGTACAGCCCTACGTGGCCGCGGTAGGCATTGCGATGGCGCTTAAACTGGCGGTGCGCTGACGTTGGGGTACAGACCAACACCGGTCTGTTGAACTCCAGCGTTGACTTCACGCTAAGAAAGCAATGGTAAACTACTGAAGGTAACATTGCCTAGAAATTCAACCTGGGATTGGGGTTGATCGCAATGTCCTCAAACACATTTGTTAATAATCATTTATCATTATGCAGAATTGCTATATCCAACTGTTCTATAATGAGGGATTCTGTTAAGTCGGAATATGAGTATCTGACTGATTGACTGGCCGGCACTGTGCGGTTTTGACAGACGACAGTTTGAATAACGAAGACACAAACAATAGATTGCACGATTTATTGCCTGGTATATTTCGCTGCATCTCGTCAGGTATATACTGCCGATTTCACTTGACATTACTATGCGAACATGTGTATATTTCAGCTTGAAGGATTTATCTAGTTATTTCACTTTATGTTGTGTGAAATCTGCAGTATGTACCAGGCGTGGGTAACCGATTCAGCGTCAAACCAATCGGTGAACTAAGGTATGCCTACCCAGCATGTGAAGGCAGGATTCGGCAGACTGCGCGGAAGAAATCATTGATGATTCAAGGGGCAATACGGCGTTTATCCTGCATGCGTTGTGGAACGCAATGAGCATGGCAAGGCACGTAGATCGCTCTGGTCAACCACTGCACCTGTATTCGTCTCCAGTCGTCTTGTCACTGGATTCAGATGGACTCAGGCGAGATAGTGTGGTCGATGAATTGTGCAACTCTACCTCACTTTAATCCAATTCATCGCGCAAGTCATTCTTCATCCAACAAATAGGACTTACCAGCCATCTTAGAACTCACGGCTGAAAACTTTCAACCTCACTGTATGAAATGAATGGTCATCATCATTCTTGATGGACAAACACCAAACCATGGTAGGAATATGAGCATCTATGAACTAAGGGGCTATCACTAAGTACTGCTACAATTAGTTGCTCACTTCTGGGGGATTATTTATGGCGGGAATACCAGCATCTATGAACTAAGAAGGTAATTTGCACACAATTGTGTCCCTATTATCTCCCATAGTTCGTAATATGAGAATGTAAACACAGCACCTCCTTAAGTGCCACACTTATCTCCTAATTTATTACAATATGAGAATGTGAACACAAGGACACCCCTTAAGTGTCACAGTTATCTCCCATACATTACAATATGCGAATTTGAACGCAATGACATACCCATAAGTGTCACGGTTATCTCGCATATATTACAATATGAGAATGTAAACACAAATACATCCCTTAAGTGTCACAGCTATCTCCCATATTTTACAATATGAGAATGTGAACACAAGGACACCTCCATAATTGTCCACTTATCTCCCATATTTTACATTAGAAGAATGTGAACACAAGGACACCTCCATAATTGTCCACTTATCTCCCATATTTTACAATAGGAGAATGTGAACACAAGGACACCTCCATAATTGTCCACTTATCTCCCATATTTTACAATAGGAGAATGTGAACACAAATACATCCCTTAAGTGTCACAGCTATCTCCCATATTTTACAATATGAGAATGTGAACACAAGGACACCTCCATAATTGTCCACTTATCTCCCATATTTTACATTAGAAGAATGTGAACACAAGGACACCTCCATAATTGTCCACTTATCTCCCATATTTTACAATAGGAGAATGTGAACACAAGGACACCTCCATAATTGCCCCATATATCTCCCATATTTTACAATAGGAGAAGGTGAACACAAGGACACTTCCACAAGCGTCACAGTTATCTCCCATATATTCCAATATGAGAATGTGAACCGAATTCTCCAACTGTGTAACAATGTAGAAGTATCCTAAGGTGTGCATACCAGAATGGCACTTTCTATAACTGCCGTTGTGTGGGCATTTTTATAATTTAGTTTATTTAGCGACATATGTGACCTGCTATTTCGATTTCCAACTGTCGAGGAATTTGATCTTTTCTGTCGCCCTTATCACAGAAGGCTAGGCACCCAGTACAGTACCCCAGAATCGAAGAGCATACCTCCCTTGTATTTTGCAAAAACGTATACCGACCTCAACGTGGATAGTACTATATCTGCTCACAGTGGAGCGGGCGGCATACTTCAAAGTGACTCCACCCCAAAATACATCCATCAATGACCGATAAGGTTATCTGTGGTGAAAACTAATACAAATTCTGCGATATCACAGTCTTCCATATTTACCATGGCTGAAGCATCTAATGCGGCAGAGCTGGGAACAAGCAACGCATACAAGTAACAAACACAAACAGCTTTCAGGGTCAGCTTTACAAGGCCTAGTTCACAAACAATGGAGAAGGTTACGGAGGCAAGCCATCATCAGCAAACCCAAAAAAAAAAAAAAAAACTAAATGTCACGAAAATAATTATATAATGGCAGAAACATGAGTAGATACGATCACAAATGAAACCCAAAAACAAACAACCCCAAAACAAAGTATAATTAAATTAATTGCTAGGTATTTATAAACACTTAAAAAAAATAGTTAAACGTCGCGGTCAACCCCCGGCATTTTTGGCTGTTTGTGATTTCTTGGCAGGTTTACATTCAGTAGTTTACCACTGCTTTCTGAACGGCCGACACTCAGACCACTGCATTAAAACCAGCGCAAGGTGGTCTGCTTCCATTCTAAATCACCCAAAGCTGTGTTTCGAGCGCGCTAAGCAGATTGCGAATTGCTTTCGTAACCCCTTCAACATAGCGCCAACTAAGCCCGAGGGAATATTACTTAACTAAGCGAAGGGGAAAATAATAAAACAGTAATGGTATGTGATGCATTTAATGTGCCCAGCAGCACGATCTCGCACTTCCAATTAGCATCTATGGTGTGACGAGGGTAGCAGATTTTCTTGGTCTTGCCGCTATATGTACTTACTGATGTTGCTGAGTCGCAGCGCTAGATCTGAGTCGCAGCGATAGATAACTCTCCGTGGTGTGTACTTACTTATCTCTCCGAATAGCAGTGCAAATTAACGTCTCCCTGTGGGAATAGACTAAATTCAGCGAGGGCTTACTGGTGCTTGGACAGTATTCAAGACTCCAGTGGCTAATGCAAAGGGCGTAGGCCCTGCGGGTATTCATTGGCTAACGTTGAGTTTCTGGTGGGTCGGCATTATTTAAGCATAATAAAAACTGCATTCGCTATGTAATATGCGGAAGAATTAATATGGACTTAATCGAAGGAGGAGGAGGAGGAGGAGGAGGAGGAGGAGGAGAAGAAGAAGAAGAAGAAGAAGAAGAAGAAGAAGAAGAAGAAGAAGAAGAAGAAGAAGAAGGGAAGAGGAAGAGGAAGAGGTGGTGGAGGAGGACGACGACAAGGATAAGAAGATGGTGATGATGATGAAGATGGAGAGGTAAAATAAGATTTTTAAAAAGCATCTTAACATAGCATGCTTGTTTTGTGTTATATCTTGCCGTCGACGTCTGATTCCCGGGTGTGGTGATCGCAGTTTCACAATCCCCATATACCGGGTTCGAAGCCACGCCCAGGTCATTTGGAAGCAGATCACGTTGTGTTTTCACAATGGCATGAGTCCCAGCCATTCGAAACCAATGGCAAACTACTGAATGTAAACATTGGCGAGAAAATCACAAAGAGCCAACAAATGTTGGAGTTGACTGCGACATCCTGTAAAATAACCTGCAACTGACTGCCACCAGCCCCAACCACACGTTGACTTACAAGGCCATGCTAGGTTCAGTAGCTTGCCATTCATATCTGAACGAGAAGTCAACGCTGGGGTCCAGCTGAGAGATGCAGGGAATTACATCCCGAACCGCACCGTCGGCATACGGGAAGTTGACGCTGTGTATGACATGCTCATAGACCTTGACATCATCAAATATCAATGAGGTGCCGTCTCCACAATGAAGGTTGACTGCAATGGATCTCCAACACTGTCAACACCGTCCTTAATTGTACATTCTGTTAGACTGCTAATTGTCGATCTCTTGATGTTATCTTCCGACTTGTATCGTTGTATACCTCTTGCTCGCTTACCTTCAACCTTACCCTCCAGTATGGTTTTTTGATAAGAGTGTTATGTCTGTTACCGTGGTCGAAATATTTCATTTGCCTCTTTTATTTCTTTCATCACCTCTCTTTTCATTCCCGGTTTTTCTAGAACCTCTGTATCTGATTGTCTCTGTTTCAATTAAATATGAGATTATTCTTCTGTATATCCACATCTCCATGACCTCACCACACAGACTGAATAGGCTAACTGGACATGACATCCGCCTGGCAGCAGCTAACCAATCACACCTATCCCTCTCCGCATTTTAAAAACCAAACAAAAAGGCACCTTCGGTGACCCCCCTTTATGCCATCCCATAATGAGAGCCACTGCTGTACGGCACACCAGTATGTGACCTCAAGACACGATTTCCGCTCATCGTTCCGGTTGTTTACAACACGGTTTACCTACGCGCACGAACAATTAAACATTACGAATGCTTTATCTCCATATCTAGCCCTCCCCTCTCCTCACGACAAGACACGGTTACAATATGTGTTGCAAATTGGCACTGCGTGCGCCGTTTAACCAAGTGTGTACACAAGCGCCCGTCTTTTAATGTGTCAGCGCCATGCTGATGTCAGTCAGACTAAGTGGTGGAGACTGGTATCAATACTAAATACCTACATCGGCGATTACTAAGCTGATTTCAAGTTTACACTGGTTTCAAACGTTGTCACTGTTTCCAGGAGATCACCCTCTAGCCTTTACTTCTTTCCTCTCTTTCTGTCAGCGCCAAAAATACTACAATGTGTTTATTTATGTAACTGTTTCAGTGGCCTCAGCTGGTTCCCAAATTGATCTCCCGAGTAATACGTGTACAGCATTAGAACCGACAGATCATTTCTCTTCTTTAAATGTTTGTCAATATACTGGACACATCATTTACGGTCCGATGTGTTTGTTATTTGACCTATGCTGGTTTAATATAAATTATGACCTATGGTGCTAACTCAATGGGTTGATACGAATTATGTCCGTATTCCATAGTTGTAGGTTCATGTGTATGATCGACATGACCAATGAAGACACTTTGGGAGGGGGGGGGGGGAGAGAGGGTGTCTAGTTCGTCATGCGTCGAAGTACATTTGTTCTTGCAGCGAGGCGCTGTCGCCATATGGAGGTGACAGGTTCGAATCCCAGTCGGTAACTACAGCTTTAAAATTTCATGTTGTCTAGTGCGTCCTCTATCTTTACTTCTTTCCTCTCCTTCTGTGAGCGCCAATAATACTACGTGTGTTTATTTATGTCACCTTTTCCAACACAGTTCATACATTACATTGCGGATTCCCAAACTGGTTTCAGTTTGTCACTGATATCTGTCTGTCAACTGTCATCTACTGCCTATGATACCTTGTAGTGTAGGAAGGGAGTGAGGTGGGGGAGAACCTGATGAATTAAGGCCCCCTGGCTAGTGCAGCCACCGGGAACTGTGCAGGTTGGGGTTTTTCTTTTTGCCCTCGATAGAAAAATAAAAATCCTTACCTTAAAGAGGATTCGAAACCGGGTCTCCTGAAATAGAAACTGGCTTTCTTGCCACTCGACCAGCCGCTCCTACTGATATCAACGATACCAAAACCGTTACATCCGGGATTCCCAAACCGGGATTAAGTTGCGACATTATTTCCGTTACAATGGGGATTCCTAAACTGGATTCAGAGTGTGGCAGGTATCACCGACACCAGAAACGTTTCATCGGGGATTACCAAGCTGGTTTCAGTTTGGGATTGCAATCGATAACCTGACATGGGGGATTCCCAAACTGGCGTCAAGTAACTAATAGCAATAAAATTACATGTTGCATTAGAGGTTGTCAAACACACGCGCGCGCACACACACACAGAGGAGGGGTTACACGAAAACCGATCCAAAAGCAGAAACCGATGTGAAGTGCTAAGAATCAACACTCAACCACAACACTACAAGGCTAGGGTTATAAGTCGCCACACTCACCGCTTCCCCTTCCCAGAATATCCCTGGTGGCCAGCTGAAGAGGCTAAAGTGGGATGCAGGAGTCATGGCAATAGCAGGCACCTTGTGCATGAGAATGCACGAGGTAGGCAAACTGGCAAGATATTGAGAAACTGTTCGATGGGTGGTGATGGCAGCGACGTCCTTTAAATGACCTGCTACACGGTGATGGGATTTGGATGCAGAGACAAAGCTGTGTCAGGGTCGATACCGACCAAGGCCTCTCTTCACATCCCAGCGAGGTGTCCTTGGCATTCCCCAGATTGGTTAACTAGGGAAGGAAAGATCGGTCAAGGTCTTTGCTGATGAAACTTGCCGCAGAATGCTATCTGTGTACGCTGCGAGACTACAAGCCTGTCGTAGAATACAATCAGTGCAGACTGCGAGACTACAAGCATGTCGTAGCATACAATCAGTGCAGACTGCGAGACTGCAAGCATGTCGTAGCATACAATCAGTGCAGACTGCGAGACTACAAGCCTGTCGTAGAATATAATCAGTGCAGACTGCGAGACTACAAGCCTGTCGTAGAATATAATCAGTGCAGGCTGCGAGACTACAATCCTCCCTCGTCAATCCTGAGCCCCAAGAAGACAATCAGTACATAAATATTGTTTCCATCGCTCAGAGAGCTCACGACCATGCCCCGAATGATTGTGTCACTTGCCTAACACAAAGTCATCGCCAGTCTTCAGTTCTTCAAGTCGTGCAAGAATGAACAACTGAACTTGACGGCGTTTTCCATTTTCTTTTTCTTCGTCCTTCTTTCCATTTTCTTTTTCTTCGTCTTCGTCCTAATTTCCAGGGGAGTAAGTCACGCCTAGTTATGCCCCACAAAGGTCAATGTGTCCGACTACGGCATGCATGCCTTTAAGGTTTGCTTCCTTAAGACAGATTCCATATAAGGTATCGGGCTCTATTTACCCATGAGTCCGTTTTCTTTTCCTAACAATTTCACAAGGGCAGTGGTATTACAGCCTACTCTTTACGGTTTCCAACTGGAACTCTTAAATGTGCACAATATCTGCAAAAGACCTCATGTTGTTCACCATTATACGAGAGGGCTAGGTACCCCATTACACTATCCAAAAGATCAGAGTGACTGTGTTCTCATTATACATTAATGACTCATGGACAAATGTCCAGCCCTGTGGTGATATCGAGCCCAGTACTTTCAGAGCCTGATGCAAACACGGTAATCTCTCAGCCACGCTCTCCCCTGAGGCATTCTCACACGAGAGACTATGTAAGCCGTAGAAGCAATCAGTTAGGAATAAACCCCAATATTTTAGAGGCTTGAACCAACGACTACAGTTACCAGGTCAGTGGATAAACTACTACGCCACAAGGTTTCTGGTAATTGGCCAGTAAAGCACTGAAGTCAAGACGATCGACTTCATCGCACCGGGTTAAACCCAATCTGCCTCAGTCTTCTCTCCCAGAATAGCAAGCTACTTGCCAATAGCATAGCCCAAACACAACCTTGGTAGCTCCAATGGTGACGTGACCACCGAAAGTCTCCTGGAGAAAAATGATGTCCGAACGAGGCAGTCCATGGAAAGAATATACGATCTTCAGCGCAGACAGCTTAACCACTTCGACTTCCTCCCTCTACCCCTCTCTTTTCCTCCCCCAAATCGTCAGTGAGTAATTTAAAATAATTTATGTAACGTACCCAGTTTCTGACTCCCACCTCCAACAAATCAAAAATCAGCAACGCAGCTGAAGCCCGTAACATGTTACATTCACACACACACAACAGCTTGCAGAATATTATTCACTCTCCGCTTAGTTATAAACACACCCGACAGTTTCTGCAAATGTACTCCCTGTTCAATATGCAATGCCATATTTATTCTGTCTAGACCTTCATGAATGCTCATGATTCGCTGGCGAGGTACACTAGCCAAATCATTGATGTTTGTAAACATGAAATGCGAGTGCAGGGCAGCATGGTCGAATAGATAAGACTGCTTGTTCTGACACATCCCGTGTGCTAATGCTAAGGTAGAGAATTCAACCCCTACACCGGTCAGCTAAACACAAATGTTGACTTCTCGTTCTTCATTTGGGGAAGTAAATTACAAGTACCTCTGAAGTCGGAGTAGGTTCGGCTGATGACAATGGACACTGGTAATAGGGGAAGCTAATCCACACGCAAAAATCAGTCCAGAAGTAGCGTGAATGGACTACGCATTGAGTTCAAAAGGAAAGCGAGCGCCACAAAAAAGTATACAAGTGTCTGGGCAAGTCAATAAGATGAGATGGGGGACCCACCACATAAATATATAACCGATTAAAACAATTTCATTAACAGTCCCGTAACAGGGATCAGCAGTGAGTGTGTGAAGTTCTTGTAGGCCCGAGTGCACGGAGGTATAAGTGCTCAGTCTCCCCCTCCCCCACTCCAAAGCGAATGGGGAGTGCAGACATCAAACCTCGTCTCGCTGCGCTCATTCTGTTGTCAGCTCAACGTCCTAATAGTTACACCAAAGCATCTATACAGCAGATTAGCAAAGTAACAAGTATCCTTTCAAACGGTTACGGCGCGTTTAGCTTATGCCAGCGCCGTGGCGAAGGTGTCAAGGACGCAGTTCGTAATCCAACATACCCGCGTTCGAAACACAACCGTGTGGGTTTTTTATGAAATATTATGGGTGCTGGATGTTCAGGAAGCAATGGCAAACTACCGAACGTAAACTTGCCCAGGAATCACGAACAGCCAAAAATATGCTGGGGTTGACTGCTACGTCCTGTGCAGGATGTGAAATGTATTTTATCGACTAACCGGCGTTGGGTGGGTGATGTGGTTAGTATCACACCGGGCGCCTTTACTTCCCATGACTTTTCATGATACCCACTTTATTCTGGATAGATTTTAAACATCCGCCTCAATGCAGATTCGACCCCATGACCAATGGGTTGGCAGGCAAGCATCCAGCCACAGCGGCCCTCACGGCAAATTATAGCAAGCAAACTCCTTACAATAAGGACCATCTTATGCAATAAATACTTGCTATTGGAAATTCATAGAATCAAAGAAAAAAAATTATTCTTGCGACCAATTTGATATGGCTGTAAATCTGGGATAATGGGTGGACTACTACTTCTTCAGGTGCCTGGTGACTAGCAGACATGGGCGATCAAGATGCTTATTAGTAAACAAGGTAAACAAGTTTCTAACAATCCAATGATGTCACAGGTGGGGGGGGGGGGGGGAGTTTAATGCAAGCATGTTAAAATCACACAGTAATGCAAGTGGTTTTACACAGTTCAAAGATATATAGTAAACATAACAAGACACAAGACACCAGAAGGAGACAGCCAACGGAGATTCTCTGGTTGCAGCATGAACGATAAAGAGACAAACTGGAAAATAGCGTGACAATTGGCAAGGATCTGTGGGGAACAGAGACAAGCGAAAATAGAAGCAAAGATGCTGGACAATCTAGTTTCATGGCATAGAAAGACGTTAGCCCGGGCGCGAACTGATGCACAGTGTTGGGAGAACGGGAGTTGTGGGGAAGCTTGATCACACACGACAGTCGGGAAGCCACGTGATACCGATGAAGACAATTCATTTGCTATAATTATTTCCCTATGGATCATCTTCTACGTGAAGATGTAGTGGAATGTCAGGTTGAGCCATTTTCTATAGGCGGCACAAAGAATTGCCCTGGTACCAACTGTCACAAAGAGCCACATTGGCTAAATATAATGGATGCCGAGCAAGGGGACGACCGTGTACAAGATGCAGTGATCAAGAATCTACACCATCCCCCAAGTCTTCATTGAGGTAAATGGAGGAAGAGAATAAGAACAAATAAATAAATGCGCGAGCATACACACGCACGTACTCTCTCTCTCTCTCTTTCTCTCTCTCTCTTTCCTCCCTTCAAGTGTGTTGTGTGATAGTGACCTGACGCACCTATGGAGTGACGATTGCCCTATTAAAAGTATGGGGTTCACATCATATACCCATTATGCAGCATGGTTTGAAACATGATACTTCACTCGTTCATACTTTCATGTGTCGAACCACCTTCTAATTTCCCCCCCCCCCCTCGACTTCTGCCTGTATGGGTGTACAGGGTAGGGTGGGGGTGGGGAGAAGAGGGAAAAATGTGTCAATAGCTCAATCATAGAAATAGGCTTTTCCTACAAAAGAAAACTCCCCATCTTTAATTCCTTCCTCAGCAAGAAACTCACCATCTTTAACTCAACCCTCGTCATCTCTAACTCAATCCTCCCCAAGAAACACCATCTTTAACTCCATGCCCACTAATAACTCACCACGCCCATACTGGCCACTCATTACATGATGAGCATGTCTTAATTCCCACCGTCCCTTTTATGTCCTTTACACTACTCCTGGCGTCACCATCATGTAACACAGTGGTTCTCAACCAATGGGGGAATTCCCGGGGAATAATCCTCCTTTCGTTCGCTAGAAAGGTGGGAACGACATCCTGACATATGATGACAGGGTGCATGGGCCAAAATAGGTTGAGAACCACTGATGTAGCGGGTCCTGTAAAGAACGTGGCTCTCATCACAGGGAGACTCCATCTGTCACCAGTATGCCTACCTCGTGCATTTTCAAGTCCACTGTGTCTTTAATGTCCCTCATACTCATAGGAAACGTTTACATCGTCGAAAATATAAGAGCGCTCGCCCTTAAACTTCCGATACGCTGTTGCGAGGTAGGGGGTTAATTTCCTATACTGGCATTTAATTGGGACTTAAAGATTGACTTCTCGTTGAGAAATCAATGGCAAACTACTGAACGTACAAGTTCCTAGAAAACCAACCTGGGTTTGACCCCAACGTCCTGCAAAGCATATTAGTTATCAGTTGCATATCCTTTACATGACGTAGCAGTCAACTAAACCATTTTTCTTATTTGCAGTTTTTTGATGTCTTGGCAAGTTTACGTTCAGTAGTTTGCCATTGCTTTCTGAACGACCGACACTTATATCATTTCATAAAACACCAACACAGCTGTGTTTCGAACGCGGATATGCGGGATTACGAGCTACTCCGTAACGCCTTCGCCACGGAGCAATGCACATGCAACGTACTTATTTTTTTTTAAAATCCTGATGCGTAGTTGGTCGATCCCTGCTTCTGCTTCTAGACACCAGGCATTCCATTGTTGTTTGCTCTTAGCTACCATGACGTGTAATTATGTCAGGGTATTTATTAGTTTCCCAGACACGATGCTATTTATGAGCCAGTCTTATTAGGTGACCAGATATTGTAATACATTAGTATCTTTCTTCTTTTTGTGCCACATAACTAAAACACCGGATGGCGGATGGTGGGCTGGCATCTAGATCGCAAAGTTATCGGCGAACATGGTGAATAAGCAGTCGTAGTCCAACAACGGCGGTGGTCATCGAGAGGAAGCGAGTTAGTTGGTGGAGAAGCTGCCTCTAAAAAATACACCCAAAACTGTGAAATAGCCATTGGTGGTCATTTTAAAAAATCTATCTTATCCCCTACTGCTTCTGCCTGCAGGGATCGTCTCTGTAGACAAAGGCTAGGGAGAGGGGGAGGGGTAAACCGCAGGCAAACCGTTCTGAAAACGAAACGTTGTTAGAAGAAAAGACAGTTTCCACAAAAAGTTAAAACAAAGGTCTGAGTCCAAATAGCAGAAAAACAGAAGTAATGGTGCTAACCAAAAAAAAAAAAAAAAAAAATACATGTCATGCCACATGTAACATCTAAGTCAGTGGTTCTCAACCGGTGGGGAATTCCCCCCCCCCTCCAAGGGTTTCCAAGGGGGGGGGGGGGGTGAAGACCATTTCAAGATTGCGTTAATACAAGAACCGATTACTTAATATTGTTTTTTCCCTTCATACTTTACAGTTATGTACGTCTCATCCTTCTAAAACTCATTTTATAAAGTAAGTAGACCCACAAATCACGTTTTATGTGGATGTCTAGACTTGTTTTAGTATATGCTATTACATTTACCTTCCATTTTTACGTATAATTTGTAGGGGTGGGGGATTTTTAGGTAGGAAATATGAAAGGGGGGAATGACGTCCTGAAAATATGGTGAAGGGGGGCACGGGCCAAATTTTTTATAGGTGGGGGGGAGGAGGAAATGACGTTCTGAATATATGGTGAAGGGGGGCAAAGGCCAAAAAAGGTTGAGAACCACTGATCTAAGTGAATGGAATTAGTCTAAAACAGATCGTTCATTGACGTATGTGGGTACTTGGACAAAAGCAGATAGAAGACGTCTTAAAGACATTAAATGACGAATAGCTTAAGCAAAAGCTGCACTTCACAAAATGACATATATTCTATTCACCATATCTTTGTCAATTTATAAGCGCGATATCCAGTCAAGCATGATGTACGGAAGTTAATCGTGGACAATCAGCAGATTGTGAGGAATTACATAGAAGCTGTAGCAATGAGGTTATAAAGAAGCATTTCAACAGCACTATGACCACATACAAAATGCAACGAAGATATCTTGAAAGAAGTTAACTCACATAAAGAAATAGAATCGACTTCTCATATGGCTGGGTCTCTTTTCGCACGGCGGCCTGCTAAAATAGCCGAACAAACGAACAAAACCCAATCTCCGTAGCTCCATCGACGAAACCCCACCCCCACCCCCCACCCGCCGCGAGATTCTCCAAGACAGCTGCACCCGTGAACCAAATGATGGATCCAGAATCGAATCCACAACCTTCGGAACGCGATGCAGGCAGTTTAATCACTTCGCCGTGGAGACCACGACGATTGGAAATGCAAGAGACAGAAGACAATGGAAAGAAATGATGATCAACGCCACGCGGCGTGGACAAGAAGAAGAAGAAGAAGAAGAAGAAGAAGAAGAAGAAGAAGAAGAAGAAGAAGAAGAAGAAGAAGAAGAAGAAGAAGAAGAAGAAGAAGACGGTGTTGCGTCATAATGTCTTTAATGCGTTTAACCTCTTCATTACTATAGTCAGTCTCCTTCTAACTCCTACTGCATAGTTCCCATTGATAATTATGAAACCTCTCTGGGCATACGAGCACCAAAACCGCCTAGCTTTACACGCTCGTGTTTGAGGGCCATTATTGGCATAGCAATCTGAAGCTCCTTGCACCAGATCGATTTATAACTGAACATTCTACCACATGTCCACACGCAGATTATTATAAGTGATTTGCAGGAGTACTGGAATGAAATATGAGCCATAAAATTTATTTAACTCTTCAAAGGCGAGATGAATTTGGAACAGGATTCCTCCCTGTTTTTCGTTTGTTTCTAAAGAAACACTTTACAAGTGTTTTTCAGGAGCTTTTTTTGTTTTGTTTTGTTCGCTGGCTTTCAACAAAAGTGTAGTCCATACACGTCTTTTGGTGCTTCTGTGGAGTGCACTTGGACTGAATGCTGCGTGGGGTTAGCTCTCCCTGTTACCAGTGCCCCTCGCCATCAGGCGAACTCACTCCGACTTCCGAAGTACTAATACTTTACGTACCCAAGTCAAGGGCGATATCTCAACGTTTTAGTCCAAATGAACCATGAAGGGGTTGAACCCGCTACCTCACCACCAGAAGTTTAAGAGCGAGCGCTTTTATCCATTCGACATTCTGAACTACAACATACTGAATGTAATAACAACAAAAATAATAACCGATAAAGCAACTATGTTAGATATAACTATCAATGGGGAGAAATCACTGCTGACGGGCGATGGAAAGGCGGTCACAGAAATTAAGAGAAACTGCTCTAAAAAAAAAAAAACAGCAATTAAAAATTATAGATTGCCAGACAGAACAACAACAGCCAGAGAATAACAAAGTGTATATTTCCTGTGGAAACATATTGGTGTGAGACTCAGACTGTGAACATCAGCTGAAAATCACATTTTCGCAGCTGAATATAATTGTTACAGACGAGTATTAACAATTCATTGGGGGGGGGGGGGAAGAGAAGAGAACACACATCCAACAAGAGCTCAATACTGAAGAAGGTTGGCGTGAATAAAGACGTGAACATCTAGAAAAGGTAACTATACACAGTGGCGTACCGGGGCGGTAATAAGAGGAAAACCACAGCTTAGACAGGTTCAGGTTGTGATGGGTAATTCACAGATGACATCAATGGAGACGAGGCATGCGACTTATGACAGAGAGATATGTCGAAAGACTGTTAGCCATTATCTCCTATGGACAACGATCTCTTTAAAATCCAGAATTCAGACTGATTCGGTCGCGGGATTATTAACCAGAGGCTGGGATGGGCCCTAATTATAACTTCTCTTCTGAGGTTTAACGGGGTAGGGGTAATGAAAACAACAACACAAGACTTCTACTGTGAAAGGTTCTGCAATAGACAAAGCACTGGATGATGATGATGATAATGATAATGATGATGATGATGATGATGAAATTGATATACACGCCATAAAGGGCTGTAAAGGAATTGTCTACACAAGCCGAAACAAACTGCCACAAATACTGTCCTCCCGACATAAATGTTGGGAAATATCTACCTCAAATACTGGCTTCCAGGCCTAAAGAGTTTATCTGGATTTGTAATGTCTCGGTTACTGAAACCAAGTGTAATTTATTTTCAAGATTACAAAATTAGGCACGCAGGTCCCGACTAACATCTTGCCCTTCTTATGTCTCGCTGCATCCATAATCTCTTATCAGGGTAATCTTAAACAACAAAACAATGCATACGCTATACAAGCATGGTGTGCATAGGAGGGTAATATTAAGCAACTTAATGTGGTACGCCGTCTACTACGAGTTACTGCAAGCCATCGGCATTGCTATTTTAACACCCTTTTTTTTTGCCCCAAAGTGTTACAATCCTCACTTCCATAGACAAACATGTATCACTGCGTGCACACAACGAAGTTTCAGATCCTAGCTCAGCAAGAGATGAATTGCACAATGACAGCAGATCAATGGCTAATTAAGTGTACAATGGCTACATATTTTGTACCCTCTCTCTCTCTCTCTCTCTCTCTCTCTCTCTCTCTCTCTCTCTCTCTCTCTCTCTCTCTCTCTCTCTCTCTCCCCCCCCCCCCCCCTCCTAATTTCTTCTGGAGGTCTTCCGTGCAATCCACTTCAGCTACCCTCCTGCCCCTGTATTGAACTGTACCAATACTCTTGCACTTCTATTTCCATGTTAACAGTAGCCTCGGCTTCACTCCCTAAATCCATACTAGTGCACAAGCTTGAGTTGGTTTTGTTAGTCCCTGCAGCAGGTAATATGAACGAATCAATGGTAGTGGATAAGCCTGGCCAATTAAACCCTGTTTGTAATTATCCTCTCAAGGCAAACGTGCGGCTTTCCGTGACCTCCCAATGTTCATTATCAGGGATACAGTAACGGTTTTAGGACGGATGAGATCGGAAATCGACTTCTTTTTTTCGTTCCTGTTTCCAGTTGAGTGCGTAACTACTTTATACGCCATTCTCGTGTGTCCGGCTTCTTTGTAAAAATACGTTAATCTAAATCAGGGCAACGGGCTTAAGTTCTACCCGTGGGTAAACTATTTTCTCTACCAACTAGGCACAAGCAGGGCTTTACGGCCTTGTATATGCAATTTCAAACTGTCAAGAAGATTGACCTCCATTTCTTTCTTTCTTTATTTCTCTCCATCCATCCAACCACTCCACCAACCAACCATCCATCTGTCTATGTTCCAATCCATCCACTCCACCAACCAACCATCCATCTCTCTATGTTCCAATCCATCCACTCCACCAACCAACCATACATCTGTCTATGTTTCAATCCATCCACTCCACCAACCAACCATCCATCTGTCTATATTCCAATCCATCCACTCCACCAACCAACCATCCATCTGTCTATGTTCCAATCCATCCACTCCACCAACCAACCATCCATCTGTCTATGTTTCAATCCATCCACTCCACCAACCAACCATCCATCTGTCTATATTCCAATCCATCCACTCCACCAACCATCCATCTATGTTCCAATCCATCCACTCCACCAACCAACCATCCATCTGTCTATGTTCCAATCCATCCACTCCACCAACCAACCATCCATCTGTCTATGTTCCAACCATCCACTCCACCAACCAACCATCCATCTGTCTATGTTCCAATCCATCCACTCCACCAACCAACCATCCATCTGTCTATGTTCCAATCCATCCACTCCACCAACCAACCATCCATCTGTCTATGTTCCAATCCATCCACTCCACCAACCAACCATCCATCTGTCTATGTTCCAATCCATCCACTCCACCAACCAACCATCCATCTGTCTATGTTCCAATCCATCCACTCCACCAACCAACCATCCATCTGCCTATGTTCCAATCCATCCAGCCACGAATCCATCTGTCTGTCTATGTTCCAATCCATCCAGCCATCCATCCATCTGTCTATGTTTCAATCCATCCATATGTCTGTCTATGTTTCAATCCATCCAGCCACCCATCCATCTATGAAGGCGACCAGCGTGATACTGCCATCCCCTCTCAGTTGCCGATTGGTCTATATAAGACATGGGTCTAACAACGTATATCCAATGTGCATGAAGTCGTGTATAAGGATCATCTACGTCTTCCGCTGTTCATCCCCAATGAGGACAAAGGCCCTCAACTAAACCACGACAAGCCGTACTATCTTGTGCTATTCAATGCAGCTCACCCCATGCCCTCCAAATATTATTTCTCTCTGTCTATAATTCTATTGTCCAAATGTTTTTGGCTACCCGCTATGTTGTTTGCCTGGTAGATTCCAGACAAGAGAGTGTCTAGGTATACTGTCCTCAGGTTTTCTCCCTGTGTGTCCTATCCAACGACAGTGTCTTTACTTCATATCTAGGTTCTCTGGGATTTGTCTAGTTCTCTCCATGATCTCGACATTGTGGATTCTGTCAAGCCATTCTATTTCCACTATTCTCTCCAGGTACCAATTAGTGAATGTTTGTAGTTTCTTTGTAATTCTTTTCATTATTCTCCATGTTTCTGACCCATACAGTAGTACTGTTTTTATACTTAGACAGGTTCAGGATGTGATACATAATTCACAGAGGACATCAATGAAGGCATATGACTTATGACAGAGAGATATGTTAGCCATTATCTCCTATGGACAACGATCCCTTTAAAATCCACTGAAATTAAAAATTTCTTGCCAAGTTTAACTTTCTTCGACTTTCACGCCTAGTGCTATGCTCCTCTATGCCTATTCTACTCTTATTTCAGTATCTATCTGCTCCCCCATTTTTGTCCACATTGCTTCCCAAACACATTATGACTCCGCCTCTTGAGGTGGAGGTTCACCAAAGGAGATAGGACTTAATTGTTGTGACATCTCTTCAAGTGTGATTAGCTTTTCCTACATCTGATATGTGTGTGCGACAGGGGAGCAATGTCATCAGCGAAGTCCAAATCTTCAAGTTGTTCTGTTAGAGTCCATTTAATTCCATGTATGATGGTTGTCGTTGTTATCTCCATACTCCAGTCTATAGTCAGTAAAATACTATTGGTGACAAAAGACATCCCTGCTGATATCCAACATATGCTCTCTAGTTTTGATTCGTTGAATGGAAGCCTGCCACTCTGCACGACAAAGCACACCTCTCTTCACGCTTCTTATAATACTTTCTAAGTCCTTTAGAAACAGCTCAAATAGGGGCATTGGGGGGCCAGAAGCTAAAGAGCTCAAACAGTAACATTAATGGACAGAAGCTAAAGAACTCAAACAGTAACATTAATGGACAGAAGCTAAAGAGCTCAAACAGTAACATTAAAGGACAGAAGCTAAAGAGCTCAAACAGTAGCATTAATTGACAGAAGCTAAAGAGCTCAAATAGTAACATTAATGGACATAAGCCAAAGGGCTCACATAGTAACATTAAGTTACAGAAGCTAAAGAGCTAAAAAAAAGTTACACATATTTTTGCACTTTCTAGTTCATTTTTAACCCTAAAATTAGAGTCATAAATATATCTGTTATTATGTTTGCTACTTCAACCAATATTTCTACCTTTCCTGTGATTCATTTAAACAATGCATTTGTTTCCTTAGTTTTACGAACTGACCTAGTGTAACAGTATTGGGTATAATTAAGATCTTGTGGGAAACACAGATACAGCACGATTGAGCATTGAGAATGAAAGGGGTGGGAGATGCTCAATCGTGACGTATTAGGTTGTTAAGGTTAGTCAACATCCGATAGTCCAGCCGAGAAGACACGGCCTGTCATCTTGAGAATAAAGTATAAAGTTTCAGTCCAGATCAAGTCTTGTTACTTCTTTTGACACTGTTATAGAAGTAATAAATGGTGCCGTGACCGAGAATCTGAGGTTGATCTAGGCCGGCCAACAACAACTATCCACTGGCGGCATGCTGTAAGACAAATTATGAAGGTAATGGCTGGCCTACCACGGTCGTTGTCTGAACTTAATCATTTACAAGGGGCCTAACCTGGCCGTTGCTTGAACCTTGCCACTTTCAAGGGACTTGCCTCCAATTTAAGTTCAAGATTTTATCAGAAGTCCGAACTCGTTCAAGGTCAGGTCATCACTAGCCGTTGGCTGATCCAAATCCATTTTTTGGCCTCGTCATTCCTATGACCCAAACACACCTAATCCATTTTTGGGCCTCGTTATTCCTATGACCCAAACACACCTAATCCATTTTTGGGCCTCGTTATTCCTATGACCCATTCCATACGACGTTGAAGTACCCACTTGAGAATCAAGGAAGGGACCCAACCAGGGGGTCGAAGATTTGTCTGGCAGCCCATGAGATGTGACCCAACCAGGGGTTGAAAATTTTCTGGCAGCCCACGAGAAGGACGAAAATACCTGAGGGAAGAGAAGTGATGTCTGAACTCCGCCACCTGAATTCCGAGACTAAATTTCACTTGATGCGGGCTCTGGTTGGTTGAACTGAATCCGTAAGTTGGTAAAAGAAGGTAACGGATTAATTTAAGGAAATAGACTCAGAGTAAAAGTTGTGTATTTCGAGGTCTCCCGTGAGGTTCCGAATTTCTAATTAGAGTGGAGTACAGGACATTATGTGGTTAGAACATAATATCTACAAGGAACCTTCTGATTGCCACAAATTTGAGTTTTTTATTGAGGACAGGGTTCATTCTTCCTATGCTCAGACAGGATATCGTTGGTGCTTCTTCTGATTAATGTAATATCTTACAATATTATAACCAACTGAATTGTGCTGTTTGGGATTTAGAAAATTGAAATTGTGTAGTGCTTTCTTTGCTTTATTTCAGTATTTTTTCAGCATGGCAGAACAGAACACCTGAGCACAAGTTTTGATGTTAAATTAAGAAATTACAAAAATGAAATTGGTTACTTGTATAAATATTTCAGCTGAACTCAGGATAAGTTTTTTTCTCAGGTACTAAAGAAGTATACAGAACAATATTGTTTCAGCTGGATAGATATTTCAAAGGAACTGAATATGAATTTCTTGTGCGGGGAGTTACAACGGGTTAGCACATGGTTAGGAGAATTAAAGATGTCAATTACGGAGGTAGAGAGTTTTCTGAAAACGTTGAAGAACAAAACAACTAGACAGGACCCTTATAGAATTAATGGTAGACAGTAATAGAGTAGGAAAGAATAACAGGAGACAGACATTGCTTAATAAAGACAGAAGACAATATGGTTATGACGAACCAAGGCCTGATCTATATAGAGTAAAAGACAAGTGAAAACAGACGAAATAGTGAAAGCTCGGACTGGTATAAATACAAAAATGGGCGTGAGAGAAACATTTCAAAGAAATCATGGGACTGGCCTTCTCACAGTGCAACTGCTAGAAAAAGACGTGACGACTGGTTAGAGAAAAGACAAAGACAATATTTAAACTCAGGTGTAAGAGACAGAGTTGAACCAGTAAGTAAAATACAGACTAGTCCTAAAATAGTTGCGAATGTGACTAGTAGACAGGAAAAGAAGAAGACGATATTAGTAAAGAAAAGAAACCGAGAGACACAGACGCAGACAAGTAATACGGTAGAAAGTAGCACAGCAGACTCAGGTACAACCAGTCAGCAAGTTAACAAAGGGAACTCAAACTGACTTCATAGAGAATCAGTCTAAACCAACTCGTTTGACTAAGAGAGACAAGGTTGAAGTTGGGAAAGATGGACAGACGAGGACCAAGAACGACAGAAAGATAAAGAGGAGAAGTATTGACGAAAGTGTTAGTATGGTTGTAAATAGAGGTAGTGCCATGTCAAGTTATTCAGCCATAGACAAGAAACTAGTTCCCAGATGGTGTAGGAATATTGGCTGTCAGAGTTCAAGCTACGGAGAAGATATTCCCACAGCTGAATATTATAGTGATGCTGAATCAGATATTATTACAGAGGATTCGGAGAATGAGAGTGTTACACTACGGGCAGGTCCTGAATCGAGGCGTGATGTTCCATCATATGGAGTAGTTGCTGGTAGACAGACGGACAGAGTTTTGGGTAGTGACTCTTTGAAACAAAATACTGGTTTGTATGACAAGACAGTAGGAAAGGCTAAGGGACGAAGACCGAGGAAGAGAAAGAAAGTCAGACGTTTTGGGGATGACTATGGGAATAGGGCCGACGTGTTGGCAGTAAACTATAATGAGTCTGATGAAGGAACTATAATTAGTGTGTCATCTGAAGACGAGATGGGAAGGTATAAACGTTACGTAAGGTACACAGGAAACAGTGAGCAGACTGACGCAAATATAAGAAATAGAAGGAACTCATTTAAGAAGAATAGTGCTAGACAGTTAGCGGGTATTTATTCAACGACAGAAAGTGATTTAAGAAAAATAGAAGACCTTAGGACCTTAAGACCTGAATACTTTAACAGGTTGACAACAGATAGTGATGATGACATTATAAGTGAAAGACAGGTTAGGGTATTGAAAGACAGTGAAGTGTTTAATTTGGACACACTATATAACGGTTAAAATTCCTTGGGTGAAGAAGGAAAATAAAATAGTTTTGGCTTAGGAGAAGAACTCTAAAATAGGCAGATGAATTTTGTTGGTGTAGTATCACATGGTACAGAATAGTCGAGGGTGTTGTTGCGACAAATGATATTCCACGTGGATTACGTAATACAGGATATCGTCTGTTTGGTAGTGAGGTAGAGAGAGTATATTAAGTAAAATAGGGTAGATTCAGGACAGAATTAATGGAGGGTGAGAGATATGTTAGGCATGAATATTAGTATTAGAAATAGTTTGACTCAGAGCTATGACGTGATGTCCGAGATGGTTTTGCTTGTTGGTTGGAGAAGAAAGAATAGTATTGTTGACAGGTGAACCGAGAGTGTCTGGTGAGGTGATATAGACTGAGGAGGCACTGAGTATCCTGTGCGTAAGATAGTCAGTTGAACGTGAGAATAAAAGTATAATAAATAATAGACTGTAGAAGTGGATGCTTGAAAAATACGAGTTACGTCGTACTTGTGGAGAAAGAAGAAAGTTGTTGTGGGTGGAAAAGTATAGAATGATAGTTACGAAGTTAGGGGCTGGTTCACCAGAATGAGGTTTGTTTTGAAGAGATAGTAGATAGTACTGTGAAAGCAATTTCAGCTGCGAGAGGTAGTGTATAGGGTCTGACCTTCGTATAGAAGTGAGTGATTGAGTAAAGTAGAGATATAAGAAAGCAGTGAATTGAGAGAGTCCTCTAGAATAGTTCGTCTGGTTGTGCGGTGTTCATACGTGAATATAACTGTAGTCAGACAGGTGTTCGTCGTGATGAAAGAAGTAAAAGGAAAGAGGTGTGATGAAGTCGCCTAAGTGAAATACGTAGATAGAATGTAAGAGTAACGTTAATATGTCTTGTGTCAACGTGTGTAGAGGAAATCAATACGTGTTGATATGTGGGGAATGATTGATGGAATGTTGAGGTGGCGTCTAAAGTATTTAGTTGTAGTAATAGTATGGAGACGTTAGGTTGTCGCGATACGAGAGTAGGCGTGAGATGAGAGCGAGGTTGTGTTGTGTATCATTGTCCGTGTGAATATGAGAAGAGCGGTTGATAAGTAACGTTGATAAATCGTGGAACATAGAGTATGCGAAAATCGAGAGATAGAAAGAAAATTGTAATGTCTTTTCGTAGAATATCTGAACTTGGAAGGAAATTGTGGAAGTTATATGCTGAATTAACATTATGAATGTTTAGTATGCTTGACAGGAAAATGGCGAAACAAGGGTGCCTAAGACTGAGAAACGAGGAAGGAGAGGTCTGCTGTTGCTTGTAGGTGGCGTGGGTTGCAGTTCTGAAAAAGTTCCGAGAAATAACAAGAGGAATGAAAGATGCGAAGGTAAACAAGAGGAGGATGACCGGTTTGATTGTCGTCACGATGCAAGAATGATAGGTGAGATTTGAGGATAGCTTAAAGTAGTGCTGGTGAGACGTTGAGAGTACTGATGCAGTAGAATGAAATATAAATTGCGTCGGGTAGACGAGAAGGTGGAAGTAGAATTAGTTGTTTTGGTGAGAGGTCTATAGTAAATAGACAAAGTTTTGTTGGATGTAGGAGGGTGGAGATACTGTGGTTGACGGTAAAGATTGGGAAGTGGTGGTGATGGTTAGTACAAGGCCATGGGAGACAGTTGGTGTGCCGAGCCACAGGTTAATTGATAAGTAGATGGTGGCTGGTACATTGAGATGATACTGTAGTTTACAGTGCTTGCTTATGAGGATATTTTGGATGTTATGATGTATTAGGAGTTAGGATGGAAAAAGATAGAAAATTGTGAGGGGAGATAATCAATGTTTGACTTCCAGAAAAAGGAACGGTCACTCGTTGAGTAATGGTTTTGGTTGAGGGGAACAAGTATGGTTCCGCATTAAGATAATCTGTAGATAACAGAGAGATATTTGTATATATGTATATAAGTATTTTGGCATTTATGCTTGGTATGGAGTTGTTTTGTTATACATAACTTGGCTAAATAGATAGGTGTTACATTGGTTAGAAAAGGAGGCCAATGTTGCTGGGTCACTTTAAGTGGTTAATTCTAAGTGAATTATATTTTTTTTTGAAAACCTTCTCTTTAGCGAGAAGACAGTTGTATTTATTGAAATTGAGCTTTCAATGCCTCATATGTAAAATTTTGTTTTGCTTGATTTGGTCTTGAAAAATGATTGTTGTTGTTTGATTAATTGATTTAGAATAGGGTTATTGTGTGCTTAGACTTTTATGTGTAAACTGCTGGTCCGTAAAAGAGACCAGTAGTAGTAGGTAAAAAATAGATTAGGATGTATGTTGTATTATTTTAATCATCGTCACCATCATCATCACTATCATCATCATACTTTTAGTTGAGTTGCGGGGAAACATAAATGATTGTTACAAAAATTTGGGGGGGATTTGATGTCCTGTTGTGATTTTATTTCACTGTTTTGTGTGTTAAATAGCAGTTAATTAAGTTATGTTTAATTTACAAGGTTTTTGTCTAGAAATAAAGACAATACAGGGGGCTTTAATTATGACCCTTCGTTCAGAAAAGAGTTAATAAAACTACGGAGAACTAATAGAGAGACACATTCTCTTAGTGAAGAAGAAGTTCATGGATATTTTGATGCTGTGATAATCAGCGTAGAAAGGTTAAAACGGCTATGAACTGTAGACGGGGTTACTACACAAGTAAAATGGTTATGGTAAAGTAAGAATTATTAGAAAAATAGGGGATTGGAAGCCACATGGGAGAAGAAAAGATTAGTGAATATATTCAGTGGGGTAAAGCTGAGAAAAGTTTTGAACATAGTTTCCGGGGGGTCAGAAGAGCCATGATATACACGAGATTGCTGGGTTATAGAAGAATAAGAAAATTACCCCAGATGAAGAGTAAACATGAATTGGATCCATGTTTGACTTGACACTGTAGATAACAGTACAATAATAAAAGGGGTGTAAGTGGGGGAGACATAGTGACATGGGGTGTTTGTGGGTCCGTAATAAAAGGGACTGAGATTAAAGTTGATTAACAAGAAGTCACAGACATGAGTGGTTATTTTTGCTGCTGTAGATTACGGCCTGAATTATGAATTATGAATTGAGATTTTAGAGAGACATGGGGTTACATGGCCTGGGCAGGATGTAAATGTTTATAAGTGGGTCAGATTACAATGTTGTGTTTGATGGTTAATATTTAAGGGGAGATTTCAAGGTTACTAGGTTGCTGTTGATAACGGCATAAGTGGAGCATTTTAGTAGATATGCCCATAAGAATTAAGAGAGAACCTGAGGTATTGGAGAAGATTACTTATACGAGGTGATGAGGTTATGTGAGGTGTTGTGTTGGAGGAGGTCTTAAGGGATAATAGATTTTTTTAATTGTGTCTTCGGGATGTGTTTTGTGGTTTACATTACAATGTGAGGTTGAGGTAAGGTAGTGTCTGTTATATAGACACTTAGAAGTGAAGAATATTTTTGGATGATGCTGTAGATAGCAGCGTAAACTGTTACCATAATGAGTGGTACTGGGGGAGATATAATAGACTTTATTACATAAAGTCTCAAAGAACAAAGGGGTGTAAAGGGGTGTGTGGTTTAGGTGAATGTTGTTTTTTTTGAAAGAGTTCTATTTCTTCTTTTAAATTCCGGTGGCCACCGATTCTTTGTCTTCCTATCGTGTGAAAGTAATTTCAGGTTAGTTGAAAGTGGGGATTTGTAGCGTTGGTGATAAAATAAGGAGTTGGTGTTAGCGTTTGAAATTTTAAGCAGATTGCTTACGAAGAGAAGAAGGAGTATTTAAGAAAACGTGTTATGATGTTATGATGTGTTATATAAAGTTGAATTTGAAATGTAAATATGTTATGTTTGGTTGAAGGGCTAGGAACGAAGAAGAAGTGGGTTAACTATATAACAGGGGAAAGAGTTAAAGAAATAGAATGTTTAATTAAATTGGAGTTGGTTTGGGGAAGATTTGAGGAACTGTGAGAAGTAAAGAAAAAGAGGGAATAGACTATGGGGATTTAGAGTAAAGATTTTTCCTTTAAAAAGGAAAATTCTTTAATTAACATGGGGAGGTGTAACAGTATTGGGTATAATTAAGATCTAGTGGGAAACACAGATACAGCACGATTGAGCATTGAGAATGAAAGGGGTGGGAGATGCTCAATCGTGACGTATTAGGTTGTTAAGGTTAGTCAACATCCGATAGTCCAGCCGAGAAGACACGGCCTGTCATCTTGAGAATAAAGTATAAAGTTTCAGTCCAGATCAAGTCTTGTTACTTCTTTTGACACTGTTATACTAGGTCTCCATCTCCTTCTTTTTGTTTGCTTGTAATCAGCCTGTATCTACAATTGTGTTTCCTGCATCAACAGCACTGTCTTCTGCAAGATTCCTTACAATTTGAAATTTACAGTTGTGTAATCCGTCTGTAGGTTTCCATAACTTCCTAATTTGTTTCTCTTTCACTCTATGGTTGAACATGATACTGGGTTCAATCTATAGTTTACTGTTGTTTTCAGTTGGTATATCTTGGAAATTCACTTCCATGATCTCTTGCATCCTGTCTTTCAATTATGAGTTGATTCGTACTGAAGAAAACACTAAGTTGGCAATAAGTTCACAGCTAGAGAGAAAATGGGTACCACTAAGTAGAGCAATGCATGCCTTGAGGCATTTGTTGGTTTACCTTCACTGAGGTTCATGCTTCCATGGCAAACACAGAATCCACAACTGGTTCATGGGATGATCTCACTATTTTGGGGGGAAAGGTAAATTCACAAGGCCCCTGAGCAAATGCCAAGCATTATCAGGCACTGAGATGGCAGCATTGAAATGGACAAAGGTAGGATTTTGTGAAGCTGTTAAAGCATGCAACAATAAAGGAACATCACATAATGGAGAAGTTGCTGACAACTAAAGAATAGCCATTGCTGCACTTATCAGTTAACTTTTCTTCAGCACAGCACACAATATAACTTCCATTTGTGACCATGTGGACTTTAGTAAGCACTTCCTTGTTCTTATCTTTGAGTTCAGAACTACCTTATCGGTATTTAACTGAAAGATTGTTCAATTATTGGAGGAGAAACAAACTTGCAAACTTCATGACAACTGGCACACTTGATTGTTAAAAAAAGAATAAAAGGAAGACAAGTTAAATACCTGGATAGTTTGGCCAAGTGCGTTAACTGGGCAAAGATCATAGATCTGAGACTGATGAGTATTTAAGATGGAGAATCTCACCATCAAGGCACACAAATATTATGCTTCTGTATGAGACTATGAGACCAACATTGAGAACAAATGCAAACCCAACACTGCAGAATGTAGGCCCAAGAGCAGAAAGTGATATCACCAGTTGCATATTCAGGATACTGTGTCTTGGGGGATAGTGAGGTATGCAGTTTCATAATTCCCCGACATACCAAGTCAGGGTTTGAGATCAGGTATGGGCGATTCAAAAGCAGACCACTTTGCACTGATTTCAATGGAATGAAGTACTGGCTGTTCAGAAAGCAATGGCAAACTACTGAAATAAAATTTGAATAATGAAGACACAAACGATTGCACCATTTATTGCCTGGCATATTTCACTGCATCTCATCGGGTACATACTGCAGAAATCACACAACATAAACTAAAATAATTGGATAAATCCTTCAAGCTGAAATATACAGCACACATATTAACACAGTAATTTGATCTGTCTGACACATCAATTTTAAACTGACTATTATGTCTTTCTGCTTCCACAAAACTGGCTTCTGTAAATTAATGGTGAATTCTGCCAGCTTTACAATGTGACCATTTTGTATGTTACAACAACACATGAAACGCATTGGCAATTTACTAACTAAAATTGCCAAGTAAATCACAAACAGTCAATAAATGCTGGCATTGACTGCAATGTCCTGTAAACGACATGCAACTAGCTTTTCATTAAATGCGGCCTGATCTCTGTGCATAGCCAATCTTAAACTGGTTAAGGAAAGGAGTACTTGTTGGCATCAGATGGTTGGGGGCTTATGATTCACAGGGTGAGCAGGAGGAGGAGGAAGGGGCGGAGGAGGAAGAGGAGGAGGAGGAAAAGAAGAGGAAGAAGAAGAAAAGGTAGGAGAAGGAAAAAGGAAGAAGTGGTAGGAGGAGGAAAAGAAGAAAAAGCCAGAAAAGGAGAAGAAAGTAGAAGAATCAACTAAAAAGTCAAGCTCATGAACTTTGTCACACAAAAGAAAAAAATTTAACTTTGAGCAGCAAAACGAGCAGCTTCAGTATAAAAAGCTAAATATGGCTACTGTAATTACATTCGGTTTTGAAACGCTCGAGCAACATCAGACAACCATCCAACCCAGATCATGAAAGTGTAACCATGTATTTATGACAACCTGGGTTTATGTACGCAGTCTCACCTGTGTTAACACACCACACAAACACAACATGCAATCACTTATAACCTCTGCTTAAGAGTAAATAGATCACAAAGTACCAGATGCTCCTCATGTTAAAGCATGCGGTACTTGATCTTCAGTATGCCTCCTGACCTTTCCACAGAGTAATGAAATGATGGGACAATGGTATGGTGAAATATCACCAACAGAACCTGATCCAGAACACAAGCAATTGGGATCTATAGAGATGCATGTACGCATGCATGCCTCTTGGCAGCGCACATGATAATGATGATTATTTTTTTTTTATTTCGATTTGAACTCAAGAGTAGCCCATATGCGCTTATTCTAGTAGTGGACTGAATTTTGCGCGTGGATTTGCTTTCCCTATTAACAGTGTCCCTCGCCATCAGGCGAACCCACACCGACTTCTGTGGTACTTGTAATTTATGTCTCCAACTCAAGGACGATGGGTTAACAATTTAGTCCAACTGTCTGGTGTTCGGATTGAACCCCTTACCTCGGTATCAGCACGCCGGATGTTTAAGAACACGCATTCTTATCCATTCGGCCATGCTGACCTACAATGATGATGATGCAGTTGTAGAGATGAATGAAGACCTAAGCCAGTTGGCAGGGGACATCATGATGAGGATGATGATGATGATGATGATGATGATAATGATGATGATGATAATGATGATGGTAATGATGATGCGGTACTTACCGTGACTCTGCTGAATGTACTATCCCCCTGGAAGACCTGAGTGGTTTCGGGTTCGACTAGTGGTCTGGCTTGGTTGGCTCGAGCACGCCGCGCTTCCTCGCGCCTCCGCTCATTTCGCTCATCGGGCCTGTGGAATAGAAAAATGGTTTCAGATCCTGCGCATTCTCAATAATAGTTATTTAGTGTATGAACCATTCATTATCAGATATAAGCAAACAAACAGTAAATAAAAAAATTTTTTAAGATAATAAGACAACAGACAGACAATAAGAAAAGCTAAGACATTATGAAAAACAGACAATAAGTAAAGCTGAGATATTAAGAAAACAGACAATAAGAACAACTGAAACATTAAGAAAACAGACAATAAGAAATGCATAGAAGTACACTTGTTCCTTCAGCGAGGCGCTGTCGTCATCTGGAGGTGACAGGTTTGAATCCTGGTCGGCGACTATAGCTTTCAATGTTTATGTTGTCTAGTGTGTCCTCTAGTCTAAAGAGACTAACAACGCATTAAAAATGAGAACTGTCAAATTTTTATGTATATTCGACACTACTGTATGGCGCTGAAGCCTGGACATTGAGCAAGCTACTAGAAAGTCGAATAGAGGCCCTGGAGATGTGGATATATAGAAGAATATGTTGTATTTTAAAAGAATAACACTTATAAAAACCATACTGAAGGGAAGGGTTGAAGGCAAGCGAGCAAGAGGTAGACAATGATACAAGTAGGAAGATAACATCAAGAGATGGACGAACAGCAAGCAGACAGAATGGACAGTCAGGGCGAGAGATGGACAAGCATCAGGTTTAAAAGTCAGTCTAAACTTCAGTCTTAATCCTGACTTTAAGAGTCAGTCTGAACTTTGGTCTTAATCTTTAGACTTAAGAATCAGTCTAGACGGCTCAATGGAACGGTGCAAGCACCCGCGAGCCGATAGGTTGGCTTGGTATAGACAGTGCGTTGTTTGTTTAATTTCTCTTACTTTCCGCAATATTTAGTGCCCGGAAATGACGATTCACACATATAAAAGATTTTCCTTCAACCAGTGATAGACAAGGAGCACGATTCATTGTGTTTTAGGAGAAAACGGTATTTAAGTAGTTTGGTTTTATTATTTTCGAAATGACAACACCTTCTGGTTTTGGACTTTATATTTTAATAAAATTACCGTTTTAAACAATTTTATATTAAAGTTATTGTGATTTAAAGGACTTTGTGAAAGGTTCTAAAAATAAAACCACATGCAGTGTTCAGTTAATTATTCAGAAGACAGCCATAATTGAAAACAAAATTAACAGTGAAAATTCCTCATAATATGATGGCACATGTCGACTTATGCTTGCGCTAATGGGCCACACATGTGCCACTAAATTTGCTTTGCCTATCACAAAGTATTTAAGGAGTATTTAAATAATTAAATTTAAAAGAATAATTATAACTAAATAGAAAATAGTGTTTATATTGTTTCTCAGTACAATCTGCCTGGTGTGTTCCGGACATTTTCCATTTTGTGTGAAAATTATGTGCTTCAAAATATTATGTTTTAATTGTGTTTTATTGCTGTTATGGAGCAGTTATTGTTATATTAGTGAAGAAAAGTGGTGTATTTATCTTTCTCATCTCATCTCATCAGGTTCCTGTTGTACCTTGCAGTGTCGAGGTGAAGTATAAACAGCGGGAGAGTGCCCGCGTATGGGGGAGAGTGCCCACTTATGGGCTTCATGTATCAATATTCCCATAGACTCTGCTATTCCCTCTGTCCATCGTTTACATGGTCGGCCTCTTCCTCTGCTTCCATCTGGTCTGTACATCATTGCTTGTTGTAGTATACTGTTAGTTGGTAATCTACTTGCATAGCCGAACCATTTTACTTGCTGCCTTTTAATAAAATCTAGCACTGCTATAACCCCCACTTTAGTCCTAATTTCTTCATTTCTGATCTTATCTCTTCTTGATACATTGAGTATTCTTCTCAGGAATCTCATTTCTTTTGTTGTGATTTTTCTTTTCACTTTTTCTGTCATTGTCCAGGTTTGGCATTGGTAGCACAGAGTTGGTTGGAAGATTGTGTTGTAAAGTGTTTTCTTAGTAACTATTGATACATGTTTGTTCTTTAGTATTGGTGCCATTTGTCCAATGAGTTGGTTTGCCTTATTGCATCTATTTTCGATCTCGTCTTCTGATTTGCTATTTGATGATGATATAAATTGATTAGAGAAATTATACGTAGACAGTCAAAAATTTTTGGGCATGTTATGAGAAGAAATGAATTGGAGAACTTGGTGACAACTGGCAAGATCGAAGGGAAGAGACCAAGGGGAAGACCGAGAAGTAAATACCTGGATGGCTTGGCCACATGGCATGGTCGAGACAAGAACACTGAGCTTATCCACGACTATGGTGATCGAGGAAAAGGCGAGTCATGACCGCCCACGCTTTCCGGCATGGCACATGATGGATGGAGGTACTCAAAACTCTTTAGTTGTTTCAAGGGATTTTCGTTTAGGTGAATTGTTGTTGTCTTTTCTTCTTTAGTTATAGTCATTACCTCTGTTTTACTTGTGCTAATGTTCATGATATGTTCCATACACATTTCGTTTAGACTATTCAAGTGGTCTTGTAATTCTGCTTCTAATCTTGCTATTAGTACTTGGTCATCCGCAAACAGGAGTTCTCTAATGGTGTAATTTGCAGATGGTTCTTCTTCTGTGTTCTCATCATGCGGTGTTCTTGTGGTCTCTGTTTTGTTGGTTTGTTCACATATGCTGTCTATATATGTTATGAAGAGAGGGGACAGGACACAACCTTGTCGTACTCCTGATCTTATAGTGAAGGGTTCCGAGTGTCCTCTAGTTGCTCTCACTATGCATTTAACTGTTGTTGTATAAGCTTCTACAAGGATGAGTCAATAAGTAAGTCACACAGTTCTGAGTGATGGCAGATAAATGAAGTTGGCGTTTTCTACAGGTGTCATCAGGTGACAGCAACATCGAACATTATATTCCCGTTCATCAGGTGGCGCTAGGTGTCTCGTGTACATACAAAGTGCATAAACAAAATGGCGACTGTACTTACGGAGTGTACAACCAAAGAGCAACGTGTTATTGTGCATTTTTTTTTTTGTGGGGGGGGGGGGCAAAAGGACTGCCTGCAAAGGAAATTCATAAGGAAATGCTTCCTGTTTATGCTGATAAATGTTTGTCCCGTAAAACGGTACATAGCTGGGTAGAAAAATTTTCTCACGGACGCTCTAAAATTGTTGATGAAATTCGATCTGGTTATCCTGCTGAGATTGCAACAGAAGCATCCATTAGGCGGGTGGAGGAGATGTTTAGAGGTGACAGGCGAGAAACGACAGACTCTGTAGCATCTGCAATAGGGTGCTCACATGGTTCAGCATACAGCAAAATGCATAATCGATTGAAATTTCCAGGACTGCTGACTAGAGGAGTGTTGCTTCTTCATGACAATGCCAGACCACATACGGCTCGATTAGCTCAGGAGAAAATTAACCAACTAAGGTGGGAAGTTCTGAAACATCCACCTTACAGCCCCGACTTAGCCCCTAGTGATTTCCACCTTTTTGGTCCATTGAAAACCCAATTTGGCAGGAGACATTTCGCGAATGACACCGAAGTTAAATATGAAATGAAAACGTGATTTAGAAAACAGAGCATGCAGTTCTATGCTGCCGGTTTGGGAGGACTGATAAAACGATGGGATAAGTGCATCAATGTTGGTGGAAATTATGTTGAGAAATAAAGAGACAATGTATGTATAAAAATAAACTAGTTTCAAGTTGTTATCATATTTAGTTATGTCTCTACAGCCATTTGTGACTTACTTATTGACTTCCCCTCATACATAGGTTTGTTAGATGTGTACTCACTCCATATTGTTTAAGGATTTCCCACAGCTTGTTTCTATCTACTCTATCAAATGCCTTCTTGGTCGACAAAGGCTAAGTAGAGTGTTTCACTGAATTCAAGTGATTTATCTATAAGTTGCCTAAGAGCAAAAGTGGCATCTGTGCATCCTTTGTTTTTCCTAAATCCAAGTTGCGTTTCGCTTAGCTGGGGTTCTATAGTAGTTCGTAATCTTTTCTCAAGAATTTTGTATTTGTCATTATTCAGTAAATTTAACAGGATTATCTTCAGCGAATAAAAAATAACGCCTTGGTAAGTAGAAATTTGTCATAATTGTCACCCCTTTAATTTAAATTGTTATTACTAAACCTCTCATTATTGTCATAATATTTCTAACCTATCAATTAATTATTAACACTGTCATGTTCCCTGTGCAATCTCCTTTAATTTGATATATAATGCTACAATTTTAACCATTTTCACAACATTACTGTCACACCACACACCCCTGTTTCCCATTTTCTGCCATAAATTTCTGTTTAGTCAGGATCCACTTTTTTGTTTGGCAGGCAATCAGTTAAGAGTCAGTCTAGAATTGAGTCTTAAGCATCAGACTTAAGAGTCAGTCTAGTACTCAGTCTTAAGCATCAAACTTAGAGTGAATCTAAAACTCAGTCTGCCATAGAATTCAGCAACGAAACATATTCATTTACAAAATCATCTAAAAAGACCGCCCCAGACTAAGATGAAGGCAATAAAATAAAGAGACATGTATGAAGAGGTGAGATTATGGTCATCTGTCGTGTCCTCCTTTAAAGTGTCGTCCCTGGAGTGAGGAGAGTCAACACCCACATTAAAATATTTTTCTTTTCTATCAATATCCTGGAGAATCCACCAGCTTCCGTCCAACACACTCCATCAGCCTATGGACACCTTTTCCTATCACTCTCTCACTGTCGTACTATGCCCCCTCTCATAATTCCCCAATGCAACATACTCAACAACTCTTGCTTCTAAAAATTAATAAAGATTAATTTATTAAAAGAAAAATGTAACGTATATGAGACGTGTATGCGAAGAAAATGTGTGTCGTGTATTATAACATAAATGTGTATGTCAGCCTTCAAAGTTCAGGATCATAGTGTACACATCATGGCAAGGATCACACGACATCATTCGAGTCAGTACGAAAAACCTCACCGAAGTCGTATCCTTCTCTCCAGACATGTCCTCCTCCAGGAACTCTGATGACCATGAGATCTGAATCTCATGTAAATATAATCCGTGGAAAATACTAGTATATTTCCTAACGCAACTGTTCCTAATAGTTTATAGAAACTCCGGCTTCATAATTCCGGCGCAGTGAAAACAAACATGGAACACTGTCCTACTAACAAGTCTTTTTGTCTCTTGATAAATGTTCACTAGTTCTCACTATTAAACAGTTAATGTATCTAGAATAAAATGGCTTGCTTTATTCACTAGATATAGTCTGAAAGTTCTGATTTCCTTGATACGTGGAACAACTACACTTCAATGTTTGGTTTCATCTACTGTGAACATCAGTCCCTACTGATCTAGTTCCGCATGGGCTGAACCTCCATCACTTCAGGGGTGTTAACGATTGGTATTCACTCATGTAGGATACATATACCATTAGACTCCACCGAGCAATGTGTATTAACTTCTTCGGTTGCGAAAGTTGCTGGCCCCTCTCTCTACATCATAATTTATCCGGGATCGGATGTTACATTGGGTCCGGGTTCTCATTTCTGCCAGAGGAACCTTACAGCACTGCAGTTTACACTAAATTACATCTAATGGTAGCCATACAGGCTCGTGTAAACTAAATCAAATATCTCCTTCACACGTTAGATGTTCTAACTGCTGCAGTGACAAGCATGTCTGCCTAGATCCACATTTTCAAGTTCTCCTCGTTGGCCCCAACTCGGGGTTTTATGGCAACTCCTAAAGTTGTCCACGTGACGTTATCCTTTATGCCCCCACACAGGTGGCACAGTGGCAGATCATCCCCTGTCAGGGATCCATCCTCCCTGGCTCCATTAATGTTAGATTTGTCATCACTGGTTTTGACATCCAAAACAATCTAGAGAGTTACTGTACAGTTCCAACAAAGGGTTTCGATACCAAGCTGCCAATCATGGTTTTCCAAACAACCTACATTGTGCACGTGACGTTGTTGATATACTGCAGGTGTTCCACTGTTTCCAATAACCAGCCCTCAACTTTCTGTCATGTGGTGACAGTCAAATCCGCCATTCCGTTTTATGTCGGGAAATACCCTAATGACAGTCTGACCGTTTTCTTCCTAGTCGGGCACTTCCGACCTGTTGATAAACTGTCAATCTTCTGTTCAGTGGTGACACTCCCAGCCGCCATTTCGCCTGATGTCCGGAACTATAGATGACAGATGGAACTATTCCATATCCTGAGCGGGCAAGGCTATGTGATTTTAACTGTTTATGAACTGCCAACGCGGTGTATCCATTCCTTCTCACTCACCACCAAATGTGTATATGTGCTGCCCCGATGTAACCCGTGCAGCTGTGTTTACTCTGTTAGTACGACTGTTGTGGCCTAGAAAATATACGCCAAGCAAACTTCTGTATTTTCATTATATGGTTAACTCATGGCGATCTCGTGACATCATCTATCTTGTTTTTCATATGTAGATTGTTGGAGTGGCATACAGTGATGTTTATGTTCATACCAGGACAAACAATGGGCTGTGAAAGGGTGCAAGGACTAGCTGGTACTACCACTATATCAGAGAGATGACCAGTGGACAGTCTATATCTTAAACACCCTTAGAAATGCTGATCAAAACAAGAACTTTCAACTGAATGAATCAGCACTTATAGTGACATTCGTATTGAAGATCAGTGTGGCCAGAAAGGAGCAGCATACTAAGTGTGCAAAGACGCGGCATGGTTTATCGTTGAACATTGATGAATTTTTTACAAGGAATGTTACAGCAACAATGGATGTGTCCAAGAACTATAACACAATGAATTGAAAAGTGAACTGAACTTGCAGCATGTACAGTATAGCAATGTATTAGTTCCCATTATCTATGAGTTACCAGCATTTGTGAAATTTCCGGATAAGGAAAGTGTCACAATTTAATGACATAAGAGTAGATTTGAAATCAGCTGTGGATGATTTGAAAAAACATCAGTCTGTGTTGACTTTGATGACATGAGGCATTGGTCATTCAGAAAGTAATGGCAAATTACTGAATATTAAAAAATTCTTAACAGATGAGACGAATAACAGATGGGAAGTATATTGCAGAAAAATATATTTTAAAACAGAGATGGTAAAGACAAATGTAAACGATGAAATCCCAACAGAGAAAGAGTTAGAACTAAGACTGGAGATGTAATGTACACCAGACAGCAACAGAAACAGGACATCTAAGGTTATGATAGAGAGGAATTTCATAAGACTGTTATGGGGGGAAAGTCATGTCCCTGAATGATAAGTCAGATGAAGAGATTGTAAAATTGGTTTGAATGCTTAATAATAATTTGTTTCCACTTGATCCAAGAAACATGCTCTTGAATCATGGAGGAAATTGGAGGAAAGGTGCTAGTCACAGGCGCTGGAACTTCAATAACCTCTCCTCAGGATGCCTAATGGAAGACAATAGTTTGTTATTGCTTTCAAATAACGTTCAGAAAGCAATGGCAAACTACTTAGAGTAAACTTGCCAAGAAATCACAAACAGCCAACAAATTATGGGGTTGACTGCTATGACCTGTAAAGGATATGCAACTAACTTTTTCTTGTAAATAAGTGTTTGTTTGGTTGATCGTTGTATTTCAGCAATGTGTTTCAGAAGTTAATCCACACATTACACCAAAAAGCAAAGAAAGAAAACCAGAACTGTTATTAGAGAAGATATGATCAGCAATACACAATCTGAAAAGAGTAAAGCCACCAGTCTGTGAAAATATACCAATGGAACTAATCCAGGCAGGAGAGAAGCCAGCGTCTGCATCTATCATGTACTGTGTGTGAATATCTGGAACAACGCTGTTTAACCAAAAGCTCAGAAGAAAACAATCTTCGTGCCTCTTCCTAAAGAAAAGACATTTTAAATTGTGCACCAACTATTGCATTATCGCAATAATTAATCATGCTAGCAAATCCTCTTGTGAATCATCATAAAGAGGATTGAAAGAAAATTAGAATAATAATTATAAGAAGTATAGACAGGTTAGCAGGGGGGCCTGTATGCTTGTCTGCCAACCAGGTGACCACAGGTTTTAAATTTCCATCAAGGCAGATTTTCAAACTGAACTGGAAGCGCAGGTCAATTAAAACAGCCTTGTCTGGAAGAGGATAATATCAAAATCCAACTAGGCACCCTGGCCACTGTTCTAACCTTGGCTTCTTCCAGTGCTCATAATATGAAAAGGGAAGTCAGAATGGCCGAATGGATAAGATTTAATGTTCTTAAACATCCGGTGTGCTGATGCTGATATAAGGGGTTCAACCCCCACACCGGAGAGCTGGTCTAAAATGTTGACTTCTCATCCTTGACTTGGGGACGTAAATTACAAGTACCTCTAAAGTGGGAGTGGGTTGACTTAATGGCCAGGGACACTGGTAATAGGAAAAGCTAGTCCACACGCAACATTCAGTCCAGCACTACTAGAAGCAGTGTGTATGGACTACGCTTGAGTTCAAAGCAAGCAAGCACAAAAAATAAAAATATTACGAAAAGAATACAAAACCACTATACTTTGAATACTATAAAAATGTTAGGAGACATTCTTAGAATATCATGGGCCAAGAGGACAAATACTGAAATTTTACAAGATTCTGACATCGAAAAAAGTATGATGATGATGATGATACTATGAATCATGGCAGAAAGGATTGTAGACAGTTCTGTATCATAATATAGAATGGTACTGAAAATACAGATGATTTCTATCGGGCTGATACCAACGACAAATTAACACTAACTATAACCAGAAAGCCTACCAAAAGAAAGATTACAGAATCAAGCAAAGATTTCAACCAGTCTTGATATTTCCATTCTTTTTCCAATTGTTAAAGATTTAGTCAAAATGTTTGTTTTTATCTGTACGTCTTTTATTTTAAAACAGCTTTCCAGTGATATGACTTGGAAAAATGTTAGCACATATATTGATAATTAAAGAGCAAGTGGTGAGAAAAATTGTCACCCGTATCAGTCAACAAGGCATCTGAAGTTGAACTACAATCTAAACATGATAAAACTGAATACAATAACTCCATTAGAAGAAGTTGTCAAGAAAAGGACCCTGTTGCATACATTCGGTACATAGTGTTAGACCCATATTTTCACAGACCTATCGGCATTCAGTTGGTGATGTGATCAGTCTCACACCGGCCACATTTATTTCCAAATACATTTTCTGGTACCAATTTTAGGCTGGGGGGCAATGTCAATTTAAAAATTCCACCCTGAATCAGGCCAATGACCACTTAGCCAGCAGATGAACATTTAGCCACTACGCTAATGCAGCTTCCTCCATTTGAAAAACTGACTCTAAAGGAAGAGCACAATCTCTTCACAGAAACATGAATAAACAAACAGAAATAGAAGACAAAGTATGAAAACAAACATGGACAACGAAAACCTGAAGAAAACTTCAACCCTAATAAAAGAGATATCCCAATTAGATACCGGATGATGCCAGTGGCAACAAAATGGATGAATACTGTTTGGGTGTAACAATACCACAGGGCAAATCCTGCATGGGTGTCAGCAAGAAAATCTCTGCTATATGATACTGACTGATGCATGTCTAAATTGAACAAGTGGGTCAGATGTTACAGGGCTGGACATTTATCATCATTATCACCATCATAGCAACAACAAAGATAATGCATACAGATAAAACTAATATGGAGAAAGAAATATATGTTAATGAGGACAAATTTGAGGTGGTGGAAAATTTTGAATACCTTGGGATGCCTTTGAATATAAAGAAATATATAAGAAAATTCAAATATTTTGGTCACTTGAAACATCATGAAAGTTTGGAAAGAACAATAATGGAGGGGTATATACCCGGGAAGAGAGGAAGAGGAAGGCCAAAGATAAGATGCGTGCAGGATGTGGCGGATGATCTCTAGATGGGTGTATCGGCAGCAGGACACCTTGCTTATGATTAAGAAGTTCTCCGGAAGGATGATATGGAAGAGAGGTTCTGCATAGGACATACTACTGAATAAATGAATGAATGAATTAATTAATTAATGACCAGTGTAGAGGTTGAACCCACTACATCAACACACCAGATGTATAAGAACGAGAACTCATCCATTTGGGCATGTTGACTTCAGTGACGTTTGATGTGGCCAAAGTAATATTTGTAAAAGTATGAGACAGTTGATGAATCATGTTTTCTTTCCATGCTCATAATTTATTTCATGTCAATATTTGTTCTTCTTCTTGATACAGTGTATTACAAGAATTCTTGTGTAACATTTAAGTTCAAAACCTTTGATTTTCGTTAGTGTTTGTGAAGAGGCCCAATTTCAAATTTACAATGAACTCTTTCTGTTTGCACAAAACCAGATGGAATCTCCTAATTGCTAACACCTCACTGTATTTGAGCAATCGTTTATTGTCGTTGAATACAGTATACAAAACACCTTTTCTCTGTTCATGCTATGACCGCATTTTATTAGGTGTTCAGAAATCAACAATGATGGTGTTTTATAGCCTTTTGACTGCACAGTGATTCCTAAAGAAATTTAAATTACAGTGGGGATAACAAATGTTCCACATCTGAACAATACCTGTGACTATGTGCTTTTACTGGTCTCAGCCTAAGTATTATTCATTTATTCACTTCATATGATATATAAATCTGCTGTATGCACCTGACGAGATGCAGCGAAATATGCCAGGCAATAAATCGTGCAACATATTGTTTGTGGCTTCTGTGCTTAAATTCACTAAGGGAATCATTGTTTTGAATCGCTTCTATTTATTGTTATTTTTCTATTCGTTCATCTTCTGTTGTATGTGTAGTTTCCATACAAGATTCTCTAGTAAAGTGGTTCCCAACACTGTGGGTCTCAACTCAAAAGATGATCACAGTGTTTTTCTGGGTGGTTTCCAATGCTCATGTTTAGTCACAATAATTTCTACAAGGAATATCACCTTGAAGGCTCTAAGCACCTAATTTATTTCAATATCATGTACTGCAATACTCCACTAGTGGTTGTAACACTGATTTTTCGTAAATGAAATAAAATGAATCAAGGTCCACTCTGGTGAATAATTGAAGAATTAAAAGCTCACCATGTTCACACAATTTAAACAAGTTAATTTATTGCCATTATTTCATACCTCCTACTTCTTTTGCCTTTCATCTCCCTTGGGGTACAGGCTCTCAAGCAACTCACTCCAAGCCCTCCATCTTAAGCTATCCCACACAGCTCCGTTCCGTCTTCCCCATATTATTCATTACTGACTACTTCTATCCAAACGTTTTTGGGTTTTTCTCTATTTCTTTAGCCTTGTGGATTTCAAACAAAGGCCTCTCTAGTTATACCATTCTCATATTTTTCTCAATGTATGTCCTCCTATCTGGCTGCAGCATCTTTTCTTCACCTCATTGATTCACTGTTATGCATGTAGCTCTCTCCATGTGCTCCACATTCATGATTCTGTCATTCTTCTGCATTCATCCATAGTTTGTTTTTTTTTTCGGACATGATTGCGTTGTGCCTGTTTACAGCAGAGCTGCGTTTTGCACCGTTAGACCGACACATCCGACTTCTGCGGGCATTTGTTGACCGGGTTAACCTTCCCAGGCTATACAGATTCCATCCAATTCTGTCATTCAATTGTAGTCATATTTTGTGCAGACACCAATGAATGATGTTTGTAGTTTATTTGTAATCATTTCAGTCATTCACCATACAGTGGAAACCATTTCACTGTGGAATACCAGAAAACAATACAGCTGGTCGACTAGCAAGGAAAGAGCAATAGAACAACCTGAAGTACCCACTACATGCCACTAAAAGAAAAGATGATCAAATCAGTCAGAAAGCCACTAAGACCTGCTCAAGACATTTACTACCTTATGGACAGACTAGAAAAAATCATTATTCTGCACCTCAGAACAGGACACAATAGATTATGCAACCATATGTATATGAAATTCAAGATTGGCAAATCAGCCATGTGCACATGTGGATTGGCACCGCAGACAGCAGATCACATACTCCAAGACTGTCCAAAATATGACATATCTAGGCAAACCTTCTGGCCTATAGAGACAACAGTGGAAGATAAATTCTATGGACCACTTAGTGAACTAAACAAGACAGTTAAATTCATACAAGAGACAACATTGCAGAAATAGACAAATTTCAAGTGAACGAAAGAAGAAGAAATCATATTTCTGATCCCCACAATAGTACTGATTTAACATTACAATTGAATATTCTCAGTTTACTGCTATGTTTAATTTCTTTTGTCTTCCACAAATTTCTTAGTGTTATAAAAGCTCCTTGTGCTTTTTGTCTCGGGTATACTGCTGCATTGTTTGATATGGCAGATCTTTAATAATGTTGTATCTCTGATAGCACAGCATGAACCTTGAATCATTCCCTAAATTAACAAATGCAGCAATATCAGAATGATTTCAGCATTACAAATAATCAAACTGAAAAAATGAAGTAAAATTCATTATGAACTCTATTTTCATACTATTATAAAAAATACTTGTTATGCACCTTGAGGTTTAAGGGTTACTTTGCTACTGCAAAATGAGTTTGTTGGTTAAATGGTTTTTTTTTTAAATATCTCTTACAGGACGTTGCAGTCAACATCAGCATTTTTTCAGCTGCTGTTGATGTACTAGGCAAGATTACGCTCAGTAGTTTGCCACTGCTCTCTGAGCGACCGTCTCACATACTCCGTAAGTTACCAACGCGGCGAGAACCGCTACAGATTTATCGCGCAGGTTACGTTACTCACGAGAATAAATGGGATTACAGAGAAAGACGTTAACCTCTAGGCCAGGGAGACCGGCTTGGTTAAATGGCTATTGTAAAATAAAAATTATAGGTTGCAAAGCTTCTGTAAAAAGGGGAAAGGGGGTTGGCAGTTATTTGCTGCTATAAAAAGGTATTGCAGGTAAACTGGCTAAAGTAAAAGGAAGTTGTGGATTATTTGGCTAATGTAAAAGCAGATATAAAACTGGGTTGTCGATTACATTAATATTATAAAAGGGACTAGTGTGTTGTTTGGCTACTATAAAAGAGGATTAAGGGTTACTTGGCTACTGTCAAAAAGGTGTTGCAGGTTAGTTCACTGTCATTATCATAAAATGGAGGTTGTGGCATTCCTAAGCTATTTACAAAAGGGGACTAAACCTTCTGGCCGAGAAAAACAACAATGACAGATAAACTCTACGGATCACTGAGTGAACTAAAAAAAAGACAGTGAAATTCATACATGAGACAACATTGCAGATTTAGACAAATATGAAGCGGGTGAAAGGAGAAGAAGAAAACAAAATCAGAAGTTATGGTTACTTGGCTATCATAAAAGAGGGTCATAAGTTACTTGGCTATCATAAAAGGGAAGTTATGGTAACTTGGCCATTATAAAAGAAGAGTTATAGTTACTCAGTTATAAAACAGGAGAGTTATGGTTACTTGATTATTATAGGAGTAGTTATGGTTCTTAGTTATTACAACAGGAGAGTTATTTCCACTTGGCTATTATCAACAAAAGTGGACACATGGTCACTTGGTCATGACTAAACAAAATCTAGAGATTGTGTCAAGCCTGATGTTAACTTATTTATAGCTCTATGTTCTGTCATACATCATTAGATTTGTGATGCTACTTTCTCCAATTGTTACTGCTCTTTTTTTGTGAAAGGTATTACTGGGTCCACAATCAGGTTTCAGAATCCCTCCCAATGTATACGGTCTTCACAAAACCAATGAACTAACATATGTGATATTGGGGGTACTTTCCATTCATGCCTCCCAAATCTTTAATTTACCACATAACTGGAGATTGATTTGAGATATGGTCTCATAGAACACTTTTGCTGGTTTGGTTTTTGCTTTAGGAAGGACATTGCATTTGGATATCTCCATAAGTGATACAGTCTCCTCTGTGCTTCCCATAGATCACACCAGAATCTCTGCACAGGGCACAAAATCACAAGCCCTGGTGAGGATATAATTGTGTGCAGACCAGAATGACATGTACTATTCCATTTTATGGGTTGTTGAGTGCCTCCTGGACATAATATAGAAAAACATAGATTCCAATTGGACTGCTTAGTACTGATAATGTATGTACAATAAGTACACTGGCTTATGATGTCTCGCTTATTTGTTTAGCAACATAAATGGTCAGTTAGTTTTGGTAGAGGAGTCTTGCAGGTCATAAGGCTGGCTCCAAGAGGGTCTACAGGACTGGGATCGCCACCAATGAGTTATAAGGACAGTATTTGCAAGAGGCCATTATGTAGGCTGCACATTCCACTGGAAGGAGACCAGGCTGAATGTTTCTACATTAAGCAAGTTATGAGTTGGGGCATGGGTCAGAAAAGTCTCTGGTGTGAGGACAAGTGAGACGAATGAGAAAAGATGAAATTATCACAGTTGCACAAATGTTGTGGACTGCCTCAATAAATTTACCCCAGAGGATGATGTTCTGATGACAGGATGACTATTAAATATTTGTCAAGTGGACAGATGAATTGAGATAATTACTACAATGTTATAACCACTGGTGATCAGAAAGAATGTGGACATATAATGATTAGATGCATCCAGATAATCACAGCAAGAGAGTATCATAGAATGTACATCTTTGTATGGATGTTTATAATAAACACTGAAGTCTGAGGGATGCCACTGTCAGTCCAGTAGCACTATGAGTAGCCCACTGTCCTTGACAATTTGTAGCAATCCTGTTAAACCCCAAGTGCAGAGGCCAATAAAAATGGCCACGAATAATGCTCACATGGCTGGCTTTCTAATTTTTAAATATTTCCTAGATTTAAATTATATGTCCTGCTTTTTCCTGTCAAGGGATATTTAATTTGTGCGTTTTTCACCCTTGTTTGAGAAGGCTAGAATGAGACCCACTACCCAAGGATCAGTAGGAGTATACCACCACACTTTTCTTATTTTCTAAACATCTACTGCTTCACTGTGAGTCAAACCTGGTATTCGTGAGCCGGAGGTCAATGTTGTAATTTCTATTCCTCCCTGCCCTCTCAAGAACACCTTGATATTATCTTTCGCCAAAATATTGTCCAATCTCTCCTCTCTAAAGAAGAAAAGAAGAGACATGGACAAGGTCGGCTGGCGAAGGAAGGAGTGAAGCATGTGGTACTTGACTTGAGCCAGTGGAATCACAGTGCAAGAGAGGTCCAGGGTGTACAAATGGAGATTGGTGGCTTAAGTTGGAACATCATAAATGTATATGCCACAGTGGACTGTTCTGTCAGAAAGGAACACTGGGACTGGCTTAAGGAACTGGAGGAATTACCAGGTGATAGGCTACTCATATGTGGAGACTTCAATGCAAGGAACAGAGATTGGAACAGTAGTGGAGAAAACTGACAGGGAATTGCCCTTGCGGATGCCATGGTGGACTCCGATGTGGTCTGCATAAATGATGCCTGGCGATGCAGACACAGCTATTGACTTGGCACTTGTCTCCCATCAGTCCTTGATGTAAAGTGGACTCTTTTGAATGACCATGGAGTGATCACATGCCTTGCTCAGTCCTGATCTCTAAACCCAGGAAAGTTAAAACTGGGAGAGCGCACAAGACCTTCCGATATGAGTGGACTGATTGCCTTCTTGGACGCCTCAGACAAGGGGCATGCAACAGGACTGTTAAAACTCCTTTTTTGCAGCCCCCCATGATGGACCCCAGAAGTAGACCATGCTTGGAAAGCAAAGAGAGCTGCAGTGAAGCAGCTAAAGAAAGTGCGACAGACACCTCGAAGCTCACGAGAGGAAGTGGACACAGCAGAAAATGTCAAGAAAGACAAGGTGGAGGTTTTCAAGCACTGTGCTGCAGAGGCCAAAAAGGCAAAATGGGAATGTTTCATGAATGAGATTGGAGGTGATAAAACACTGCGAAAATTCTAGAAATTGCACAGGCAAATGCAGAAAAAAGATCGGCCTATGGCAGTGGGGACGATTTATAGAGATGATGGTGTGCGCGTGACAACAGACAAAGAGAAAGGGGAGGCGTTTCTCCAGAGATTTTTAGAGCAGACCAATCATAATGATGCGGACACCAGGGATGCAGTTAGAGAGGAGTTATCTGGCACAACGAAGAATATGCAGCATGAAGACATCATACGGGTGGAAGATGTTAAACACATTTTTAAAAAGGCAAAAGACATGGCACCAGGGCCCGATGGGGTCAGGTATGGCCACATGAAGGCTTTGAGCGATGCAGACCTGGAGGAGATGACCGACTGTTTTAACCAGAGCATTAGGACAGCATCAGTACCGCAGGATTGGGTGCACAGCTATCTCATCTTTTTCCCAAAACTATTCAAGGATCATTCAAAGCTTAGCGGCTTTAGAATCATCACCCTTCAAAATACATTTCGGAAGGTTCTAGAGAAGCTAGTCGCTGTCAAGCTGCAAGAGTTTTTGGAAAGGGAGAAACTTCTTCCAAGATGCCTGGGGACCTACAGGCCAGGAAAAGATACCTGGTCAAATGCAGCCACTTTTGCCTTTGATGTTTATGAGGGGTTCCAGAGTAGACAGGAAACGATGGCGGCAGCGCTTGATCTCGAGAATGCATACAATAGAGTTCGATATGATATTTTGATGAACGCACTGATGGAGAAGGGGGTCAATCCCCGGTTGGTGAACTGGATAGCAGCCGTCCTGCATTCTCGTCGGATTGCTTTCCGTCTGGGTGCATGGACCTCAGCGCCACATATTTTAACCCCGGGACTGCCACAGGGATCTTCAGTCTCACAGGTGCTCTTTAACATGTATACGAGCAAGATTGCAAACCTAGAAGCACCAGGGGTTGGAAGAATACTAACATTTGCAGATGATATTCTTGCATATAGGCAGGGGAGAGATAGGAAGCAAACAGCCCAGGAGTTACAGGCGACAGTAGATAAAGTTGACTGGTGCACAGAAATGAGTGCTGTCATCCACCCAGAAAAGGCGGCTGTTTTGTGGTGCTCTCTAGACAACAGGATTGTGAGAGCTGATGTCCCAAGCCTCACGATAGATGGTAGAAATGTCAGCAGAGAGAACAAACTGAAGTATCTGGGGATCACATTTGACAGGAGCCTATCCTTCAAGGACCATGTGGAGACGATTGTGACAAGATCTCAAAAGGGACTCAGTGCACTTAAAACTATGGCTGCAATGGACACAGAGCAAAGAATGCTTTTCACACTATACCAGCACTTGATCCTCTCTGTAATCGATTATGGATTAGGACTGCTCACTGTCTCAGAGAGTCAGCTGGTGAAGTTAGAGCACATACAGAACGAAGCTATGTGGGTCATTCTGGGATGCACCAGAGACACCCCAGTAGTGTGTATGCATTACATCCTTGGTCTGCCGACTGTTGCTGGTAGGCTCAAGGTGATGCAGGCGAAAGCATACCTCAGAGTAGCTGCAGACACAGACCACCCACTGCATGAGGCGCTGGACGCAGTTAAGGATCAGCGACTGATAAGAGGGAAATCATGGATGGCTCAGGCAGTGGATACGATCAGACAGGTGTGCCCCTTGGAGAACATTAGGCGTGGAGAGAAGTGGGTCAGAGTGCCAGCGGAGCAGTCAGACTTGTGCAGAATAATCAAATTAAGCCGGGAGTGCAGGGAGTGGCCAGCAGGGGCCACGGAAGTGGAAATCCAGCAACTAATTCAGGACAATACTCACTCGGGTGATGTGATTATCTACACAGATGGTTCGGTGTCAAGAGGTGAGAGAAGTGGCTGGGGGTTCATAGCCAAAGCTAATGGTCGACGTTTGGTGCAGGAGAGCCTGGCATATGATACCACAACATCCAGCTTAAGAATGGAGGTAGAAGCAGTCACTGCGGCTCTCCGCTGGATGGAGAATACGACACACACACACACATCGTTATTGTAACTGACTCAGAAAGCATGCTGACGAGGGTGAGGACGGGCAGGCTTCGTGCGGTGTAGCTTGCTTCACTTCGGAGGTCATGGGTGACAAGCATCGCCTGGATCTTTTCTCCGGGGCATGCCGGTGTGCTGGGAAATGAACAAGCGGACAGATTGGCTGGCTCTGCGGAACTTGGTGGAGTATTGATACATGACAAGGCAGACGTGGTTGCGGCCTTGTGGGAGCATGTGTACACCTCGGAGGAGCAAATGGATTACCATGGTCTGGCAAGAATGAGACAGCGAGGAGTGACAAGGGGATCTGGCCGACGCTCAACGCTCAGAGGAAAGGCGAGATGACATATAATCAGATTGCTACTGGTACTATTGGTGTTGGAACACTTCGATGGCTGCTGAGGATGGGGTCGGAGCACTTATGGGAATGCCCTGAATGCTGTGATGTCGATTCCTAAATCAATCAATCCTCTCTCTAAATACAACAGGCACACCAAATTTCAAGGAACAAACTAAGCTTTCAATTGCACAAGAAACACACAGCATATAAAAGAACTGGTCACCTCACCTCAGATTTTACACCCTGACCATGTGGACAACAGACAAACTAGTAGATAAGCATTCAAACACATGCGACCCATATATCAAGTTATAGCGGCCAGCAGAAAATGCACATATAATTTTCCTTAATTACATTGATTGCTTCCATGCATACATAACTGGAATACATGAATAAACAACTTATGTATACATGTTTTTGTTAACTTTCTACTTGAAATGGATTAAATGTGCAGTATTCATGTGAAGGAATTTCTGTTCCTATAGTGCATGCCATTTCTTCTTCTTCTTCTTCGTTCATCCGGAGTTTTTTTTTTCGGATGTGATTGCGTTGTGCCTGTTTACAGCAGAGCTGCGTTCTTGCGCCGTTAGGCCGACACATCCGACTTCTGCGGGCATTTGTTGACCGGGTTAACCTTCCCGGGGGTTTCTTAGGACGTTTGACTCTCACTGTTGTGGTGTTATCCCCCATCCCAGCTGGTCCATATAGAACAGCCAAAGAACCTGGTCAGCCCTCAAGGGAAGGCAGGGGCAGACCGTGGGCATTCCCCGCCATCCAAGGAGGCTTCCATACTTGCAGAGCCGATACATAGCGCTCTGGTACTGGGCTCACCCAAGGAATCGTCACGTCCTGCACATGGCTGCTTAGCCTCACTTCCGTATATTGGGCCTTCCGTTCACCATAGGATGTTCTTCCGGAAACCAGAAGTATGCAGTCTGCAGATGACATCCACACAGTGAGCTTTCGATTCGGACTTTCCATGTAATGGATTTGCTATCCAAGCAATATTCCATGTCGTGCCACTAGGACACCTTTCCACCTTTTATTAAGCCCACACAATGGGCTTTTGATTCAGACTTTCCACGTAATGGATTTGCTATCCAAGCAATATTCCATTTCATGCCACTAGGACACTTTTCCACCTTTTATGAAGCCCACACAGTGGGCTTTTGATTCAGACTTTCCACGTAATGGATTTGCTATCCAAGCAATATTCCATTTCATGCCACTAGGACACCTTTCCACCTTTTATTAAGCCCACACAATGGGCTTTTGATTCAGACTTTCCACGTAATGGATTTGCTATCCAAGCAATATTCCATTTCATGCCACTAGGACACTTTTCCACCTTTTATGAAGCCCACACAATGGGCTTTTGATTCAGACTTTCCACGTAATGGATTTGCTATCCAAGCAATATTCCATTTCGTGCCACTAGGACACTTTTCCACCTTTTATGAAGCCCACACAGCGAGCTTTCGATTTGGACTTTCCACATAATGGATTTGCTATCCAAGCAATATTCCATTTCATGCCTCTGGGTCTTCATGCACCTTTAAATGTCAACCTGTATGTAGTTAAAGTAAGCTGCGGTCAACTTTAGCTTGTTGATATCCCCATAGAGCTTGTCCTCAAATGAAGCAGGTGTGGGCCAACATATCTTTCTCTGTTCTGCATACGTTGGGCAATCCTGCAGCAAATGTTTTGCTGTCATTTTACCAGTTCTACAATTACATTCATCGGTATCTCCTATCTTTAGTTTATTGAACAAGTGGTATTTCAGCCTGTTATGTCCTGTGCGGAGTCTGAAGATTGCTACTTGTTCTCTTCGGCTGAGTTTGCAATATGCATCATCCTTCTGATGGCCTGGATGCTCTGATTCCCATTTGGTTCTATAAGTGCTTTTTATCAACCTCTTTGCTTCATTATAGGTTATGTCTATGTCAGGCTGTGGTAGTCGTCCGCCCTCTTTTGCCAGTCTGTCAGCCTCTTCGTTTCCAGGTATACTGCAATGTGATGGGATCCACTGTATTACAACTTTTTTGGATTTCTGGCATAGGACCATGGAGTGCTGCTCTTAGGTCAGTTAGTTCTGTGCTGTTATTGCTCTTCAGTATTGAGACAGCTGACTTTGCATCTGTGAAGATAGCTATTTGCTTCTCTTTATTTTCCTCCATCAGGAGCATTTCTGCTGCAGTTTTCAGAGCCTCTACCTCCGCTTTGAAGTTACTTGAAAATTTTCCAGTTGCCATTGAATGTGTTTTTTTCAGCTCCATTTTTTAAATTTAGGAGAATTCCTCCTCCTCCATTCTCTATTGAATTTTTGGCTGATCCATCTGTATATGCATGGGTCCAATTCCTGCTTGGATAATGTTCTTTTATGTAGTTTAGGGTTATTTCTCTTCTTTCGGTTTCATGCTGAGTGTTCTTTTTCTCAATACCAGGAATGTTTTCTATCATCTCAGGCAGTTGCTGCTGTCTCCAAGCTGGGAACTTGTGTGCATTGTATATGGGCTTGACTGTTGATATGTTAAGTATAGGATCTGCCCTAATCCTTCGTTTTGCAGTTTCTACAAAGTTGCTACGCTTCAGTCTTCCCTTTCCAAAACCATTAAATCTGTTATACATAGGGTGGTCTGTCAATCTTCTAAATTTTTCTGCTTGTTGCTGGGCTCTGCTATCTCTTCTATCCTGCATTGGTTGTAAACAAGTGATCTTTTCTAGTTCATTAATAGGCGTTGTCTTCAGGCTTCCAGTTATGATTCGCATTCCTTGGTTTTGGACTCTACTTATTTTGTTAAAGTTTGACTTAGCTGCTGTTGCCCAAGCTGCAATGCCATATTCCAGTACTGGCCTCACCCGTCCAGTATATAACTTCTTGAGAACTTTCTCATCTGCTCCCCACGTTGTACCAGCAAGCTTTTTCATGATTGCCATTCTCTGCCTTGCTCTTGTTCGATTTTTCTCAACCTGTGTCTTCCATGTCAGGCGACGATCAAAGGTGACTCCTAGATAGTTTGGATTTTCTTCATGGCGCAATATTTTTCCATTCAATACCAGCTTAGGTTGCTGAGTTTTCTTTGAGAGGGAGAACACTGTGCATGTTGTTTTCTCCTCACTTATCTTCACTAGCCATGATTTTGACCAGTCCTCTAGCGCTAATAAAGCTTGCTGTATTCTGCTGTTAGCTGTACTAATATATTCTTCAGATGTCCATATGGCTAGGTCATCTGCAAAGGAGGATGTGTGTACTCTGGCTGGAAAATTTTCTGTGATGTCATTTATATATGCTAGGAATAATGTTGGTGAAAGAACTCCTCCTTGGGGGACACCTTGCTCCAGCAGCATCATTTTGCTTGTTTGTCCTTGTACTTTTGTCCTGGCAGTTCTGTTCTCAAGGTAGTGGCTGATCCATTTATACATTTTTCCACAAACATGCATGTTTTGCAGTTTTACTTTCAGTCCTTCCTTCCATACTTTATCAAATGCTTTTTCTAAATCTATCCAGACTGCTAGTGTGTGCTTTTTCTCTTGGAAGGCATCCTCTATTTCCTGAGCTATATAGGTTATTTGATCTTCAGTGGATCTGTACTTTCTGAATCCTGCTTGGTGTGGTGTTAAGAGTTTGTTTTCTTCCAGATGCCATGTTAGCCTGCCATTGATAATGCGTTCCATTAATTTTCCTACACAGCTAAGTAGACTGATAGGTCGATAGCCATTTGGTTCTTCCAGGTCTTTTCCTTTCTTTGGGACTGGTATTAGTATAGCTTCTTTCCATGCCTGTGGGACTATTCCTCTCTTCCAGCTGTTATTTAGGACTGCTAGTAGTTTCTTCTTTGCCTTGGTGCCTAGTCCTATTAGCATTTCATTTGTGATTCCATCCTTTCCTGGTGATTTCTTCTTTTTTAGGGTATTCATTGCCTGTTCCATTTCTTCCATTGTTAGATTTGCCATCATATATTCTGCTGCTGTCTCTGTATTTCTATGATGTATCTGTTTGTCTTTGATTGCTTTCTTCTCTGTTCGGTTGTAATATCAATGTGGTTTGCATTTGCATAGTGTTCCATTAGTGCATTTGCAGCCTTTTTTCCTGTAAGCAAGGCATTTCCTTGTTTAATTGTTATTTGTTTGTTTCTAGGTCCTTCATTGTTCATGGCTTTCACTAGTTTCCATAGTTTGTTTCCATCCCTGTCAAAATTCAGGTTTTCTGTTTTTTCCTCTCCAACAATCTCTTGTTGTTTGATTTACTGTTCTTTTATATTTTGCTGAGATGGCTTTGAGAGAGATATTCGCTTCAATTGTTTGTTCTCTCTCTGCTGTCTTCCTGGCATCTTCAACTTTGTCCTCCAAACTTTGTAGTTCTTCAGTCCAGTATGGTTTGTAATTTTTCCTCGCTCCTCTAGGAATGGACTCAGTGGCTGCCTGTATTATCGCTCTGTTTAGACTTTCCACCATTTGCTTTATGTTGCCATATCGTGTATTTATGTTTTCACAATATTTGTCTGTTAGTATGGCAAATCTGTCCCAATCTGCTCGTTTGTAATTCCAGCGGGGCAAGGGCTTTTGCTCCTGTGGAACATACTCCATGTTCATTACAAGCTTGATTGGTCTGTGGTCACTACCTGCTAATTGGTCCAGCACATGGCGATCGATTTTGTGGAGGATGTCTCCTGTGCAGAAAGCTAAGTCTGGAGTAGAAGTGGTAAGCCATCTTCTGGAGTAGAAGCTCGGTGTGTCATCCGCTTTGTTGAGTAGATGGAGATTTGAGTCTATTTCCCAGTCCTCCAATTCATCTCCTCTTTTGTCAGTATCTGGGTATCCCCATCTTTCTGAACGGCTATTAAAGTCTCCGACAATAATGCAGTTTGTGTCAGTTATTTTCATGTTTGAGAGTGTAAGGTCCTTATCTGCTGGGCTATACAGATTGTAGATTCTTATTTTCACGTCCTTTATCATTATATCAACACCTATAATTTCCGTTTGGTTGTCAGAGATCACAGATACTTCGCTGCAAGGTATTGTATTTCGTGTAAGTATTAGAACTCCTCCTTTGTGTCCTTCGCGGTCGAAACGTGTGGCCTGATATCCTCTGACTGAGAATTTGTGATTGGCGTTGAGGTGTGTCTCTTGAATGCATGCCACATCTATTCTATCTTTATGAAGACGCTGTGTTAGGGAGTCTTTCTTCTTGTAAACTCCTTCGGCATTCCACTGTAGTATGTTGAGTGTCCGGGGTATTTGGTCAATAGCTCTTAACCTACTCCTCTGTGCCTTGACTCCACAGCACAGGGGAAGGTGACCACCAGTAGTCATGGGTGGACCCCCTCGAGGCAGGGGGCCCGGCACTATCGCCGCCTGATGGGACTTCACGGGATTAGCACCATAACGATTAATTTTGATTTGTGACATCATGAATTAAGTTACGTTGCACTGCTTTGTCAAGCCTGTGGCTCAGTACATCCGATTTCAACAAGCATTTATTCGGGATGCTTTCCCTAGCCTTTGACTGTCCCCAGTCTACCTACAAGGCAGCAGGTTTTACGTTGCACTGCTTTGTCAAGCCTGTGGCTCAGTACATCCGATTTCGACAAGCATTTATTTGGGGTGCTTTCCCTAGCCTTTGACTGTCCCCAGTCTACCTACAAGGCAGCAGGTTTGTGTGTCTCTTCGTCTGGTCCCTCTCCCTTGACCTGTCCGACATGGGTGGCCCTACCAGTTGCTGTGCTACCGTCGGCATAGCTCTTGGGGTCATTGGGACGCACAAGCCCCTCTACCTCGTCACGGTGGACACACAGCAGAGAGGGTGCATGCCATTTCATGTTGGTCATCATGTATGTCCACAGCCTCCTGTCTCGTGCAATGATGTAGCATCTTCTTTGTAGGTCTTCCTTTGTCACTTTTCTCCTCCAACTTTCCTGTTTTCACAACTAATAATTATATTATATTCTACTGCAGAAGTAGCGGTGGCCTAATGGTTAGCTTGCTTGCCAGTCAAGACAGTAAACCAGGTTCAATCCAAGGCAGAGGCAGGATTATTTTTTCCCTACCAGTACACTCTGGGGTCAACCCAGCCTTGTATAAAAATGGGCACCAGATAATGTTCAGAATTTCTTGGGAACTGTCTATGAAGGAAAGGTGATAAGGAAAGGAAATTCCCACCCTCATATGTTGTGGTCTAACACTTGACACCCCAATAGCAGTAGCTCAGGACTCAATCAATCAATCAGGTGCCGTCTCCACAATGAAGGTTTGCTGCATTGGATCTCCAACACTTTCTGTCTCTCGCCCTGACTGTACATTCTGTCAGTCTACTGTTCGTCCATGCCTTGATGTTATCTTCCCACTTGTATCATTGTCTACCTCTTGCTCGCTTGCCTTCAACCTTACCCTCCAGTACGGTTTTTATACGTGTTATGTCTTTTAACGTGGTGAAAATATTTCACTTGACTCTTTTTTTATTTCTTTCATCAACTCTCCTTTCATTGCCAGTTTTCCCAGAACCTCTGTATTTGATTTTGTTTCCATGAAATACGACATATTCCACTGCAGTCTAACTTGGAAGTGCATTCACTGACTACAAAACTTCTCCAACTTCCTAAACCTGTGAAATTCTTTGCTCACTTTTGCAGGCATAATTTGTTACTGTTCCACTCCATGTACGATATTGCTCTCATCCATGTTCAGTTTATTTTTTAAGATGCAGTTCACGCTGTCTCCCCATGAGTCAATACACGTAATGAGTAATACAATTATACATCTACATAAATGCATATTAATATATGTATAATGAATATCTCAATGATGGATGATTACATTTCAATTTTAACCGACTTCTGCCTTTGATAGACAGCACAGTCTCATCTCATCTCATCATGTTCCTCTTGTACCTTGCGGTGTCGAGGTGAAGTATAAACTTCGTGAGAGTGCCCGGTTATGGGCTTCGTATATCGACATTCCCATGGATTCTGTTATTCCCTCAGTCCAACGTTTACATGGTCGGCCTCTTCCTCTGTTTCCATCTGGTCTGTACATCATTGCTTGTTGTGGCATGCTGTTGACTGGTAGCCTACTTGCATGGCCAAACCATTTGACTTGCTGCTTTCTAATAAAATCTAGAGCAGCTTTAACCCCTACTTTAGTCCTGATTTCTTCATTTCTGATCTTATCTCTTCTTGATACGTTGAGTATTCTTCTCAGAAACCTCATTTCTGTTGTTGTGATTTTTCTTTTCTCTTTTTCTGTCATTGTCCAGGTTTGGCATTGGTAGCACAGAGTTGGTAGGAAGATTGTGTTGTAAAGTGCTTTCTTAGTAGTTATTGATACATGTTTGTTCTTTAGTATTGGTGCCATTTGTCCAATGAGTACAGCACAGTAGTTCATCCAATAATCACCCAACCAAGAGAGCAAAATTGTCACAAGTAATGAGTATGTATTTCAGTAGAAGACATATACGTATCTATGTACCACGATGTCACAATTACATTCTCATCATGTTAGTACAATGACTAATGCTGAGATCACATTACATCACTCCCTCTGCTATGTATCCAACTGGAAGTGGTAGAAGGGCTTGTGTGGTCTAATCCAATGACCAGAAGGCCAATGGTAGCACAGCTACAGGTAAGGTATGCCATGTTTGACAGGTCAAGGGGTTAGGGCCAGAAGAAGAGAGACACAAACCTGCTGCCTTGTATTCTAGGGACAGCAAACCTGAAAAAATGCTTGTCGAAGTGAGATGTACTGAGCCACAGGCTTGACGAAACAGTGAAATGCAACTCACTTGATGTTGATGATGTTTAATCATTGTGCCCTGATCTCTTCAAATCTCTGAAACCCTGAGTAAGTCTGAACCCTAATGACCTTGCATGCGTGTGTGATGTAGTTGTTTCTTAGATATCCTATTTTTACTTTCCTTTGGGTTTTGCCCTTCACTAATTTCAACAGTTGTGAGAATAACATACAGACTACATTTTCAGTTAGCCATTAGATTATTATCACAGCACACTGAACCATACGTCCATATGTGCTCGGATACCCTCCTCAATATGTAGCAGTCGAGGACACCAGTTCTGTGTTGGCTGAGTATTTTTTTTTTGTCACCTTAAGGCGATGCTAACCTGAAAAAATATCGATTTTTTTTCAATTTGGCAATTTTTGGAATAGTTCATTTTCAAACACCTTATCATGTCTTCTATCAGATTCAGCACTTGTTTTTGTTTAAAAACTGTTATTTTAATGCAATATTCATAATTTACTGAACCGACCTTAGGTGTCAAATTGTCTATTTATTGAAAATGGTTACGAAATTGACCGTTTTCAAACCTTAGCAACGATATATCCTGAACCCCCTATACGCCCTTGTCGGGTATCATTGGAACCGTCCCGATCTTCCGTAACTGTTCGTGATTCTCCGAGTTCGTGAAATCAAAAAGTTTTCTGTGTAAAACAGTTTGTTTCGGATCATTAATCTTACGGAAACTTCCATATATGGAACATGTCGCAAAATGACAAGCAATGCGCCGTCCCCGATGGCTGAAACTGATTATCTGGCTCCACCCCTTTAAACCTGATGTTCTTGCAGTCTGGTCAAGGTTGCAGATTCAGTCATCGCCTGCCTCTCTGAGGGCATTCATTGTATCAGCCTAGTCCATTGCTTGTCCGCTTTCCACAGTAACCCGGCTCGCAAACCTATCAGCATGTTCATTTAACACGCAGCTCAAGAAAGAAAAATCTAACTTCTCACAACACTAAATCTTGCAGGTGTCTTCACTTTGCTCGCCAGCAGACAACAAGTGCTCTGAGGTACAAGGAGGACACCTAGCACCAGAGAGCAAACCAAAGCTCCTCTCAATACTTAATAGCAGTTAAGGACCAAGCAGTTGTCCAACCAGAGAAGAGACAAGACACAGCTCTGAAGTAGACCCGTACAACTGGTCCCAGAGAATTTTCTGAGCAGGAAAGGCAACGGGGATAGTAGCTACTCACCCACACATTATCATACTCTGAACTGGTATATGTGAAACCCTACCACTTTACATCCCTACTCTTATATCCACTACAGGAGGTCAGCATGGCTGAATGGATAAGAGCACTCGTTCTTAAACCTCCAGTGTGCTGATGCTGAGGCAGCGGGTTCAACCCCTACACCGGTTAGCTGGACTAAAATGTTAACTTCTCGTCTTTGACTTGGGGACGTAAATTACAAGTATCTCTAAAGTCGGAGTGGGTTCGTCTGATAATGAGGGACATTGGTAATAGGGAAAGCTAATCCACAAGCAAAATTGAGTTCAGAGCTACTAGAAGTAGCGTGTACGGGCTGCACTTGAGCACACATAAAACAAAAACAAAAGAAATATCCACAACAGAAATGTCCTTTACATAACACAGACGATCCACTTAGTCTATAATCCTGGCCTTGAAACAATAAATGGAAAGGCAATGGGGAAAGAAGATACTCACCCACGTATCATAATACGAGCTGGTATATGTGAAACCCTACCACTTTACATTCCTGCAACAATGTCCACTACATAAATGTCCTTTACATAACAACGAAGATCCACTGACAAAAGCTGGCCTTGAAACAATACAAAATAAAAACCCACAAGGTATCTGACAGCTAAAATGTGTTAATGTGTATTTTCACAACACAACAATGAAGACAGGATATAACAAGCAATAATGCTAAAAATCGGCTCCTGACGCAGGTCACAGATCAATAAAATGAACAACTTAAATGCTCTTGGCTGCAGTTTATCTACATTTCTACTTTCCAACAAATCAATGCTATACTGCTACAAGCTTGCTATAATCACTCAAAATTCTACCTGCTAGTCAAGTTCTGACAGCCATTTGTTTAATGGTTTTGCTGTTTTCTGGGTATGATAATTTTCTCCCGGAGCGCAAGATTTGCAGCAGCAGCAGTCATTTATAGTTTCCCGCTTGTACAAAGTGCTAGCGAGAAGACGGAACAGCCTAGGCGTGGACAGATCTAAAAGAATGTGCAGGCTGCAAGTAAACGATGGTCTCAACAATGCTTGAGACACTGTGTAAACTGAGTAAACACACAAGCTATCTGCTCAGAACTAGGTATGCTGCCGTAACGTTCCTGTCAATTACATGCTACCTTTTTTTAAAATTACAATAAGAACAGCAGACGTTTAAATCTGCAATACAGTGACAATTCCATGGTAAATACTGCCGCTGAAATGCGAAGTATCAGGTTTTCACATACAGTTAGTTAGTTGCATACTCTTTGCAGGCATAGCAGTCGACCCCAACATTTTTTGGCTGTTTGTGATTCCTGGGCAAACTTACGTTCAGCAGTTTTCCATTGCTTTCTGAATGACTGGCACCCATACCATTTCGTAAAAAATCAACACAGCTGTGTTTTGAAAGTGGTATGCAGGATTACGACGTAATAATGTGGAAAAGTGACCAGTTACCTTCGTAATTTGTCCTTCCAAAATAGTTCCAAACATGTATGAAAATTATCTCATACCAACTGTATGAGGCTGCCCTTGGTAGAGCAGTGGCTAGCACACTTGCCTGCAGGCCTGATGGTCAAGTGTTCTCTACAGGTGCATGTTTTTTTTATTGATCTGGGCTTCCAGGTTGACCCAGCCTAAAATTTACACCAAACTATAACCTGGGAAATAAATTAGGCCAGCATGATATTGAACAGATCACCCTTCTTTAGGAAAAGTAAGTTTCATTATTATTGTAAGAAATATGCCCTTGATCATCACATGGAGATGCACTGCAAGGAATCATCTTGAAATATGTGAAAAGAAACCACTTTGACAAACAGGGGAGGAAAATACCTGCCAATAGAAACGCTCAACTTAAGGCTTCCTCCTCATGAGCACGTTGACCCAGTCAGATATGACTGAAGGAGGCTATTTTACTATTATCATTAGGTTTTATTGTTGCCACTATTTGGTGTTCTCTCACTTTGACCTGAAGCATAGTTCATATGCGCGCTACTACTTCTAATGCACTGGACTGATTTTTGCGTGTGGATTAGCTTTCCCTATTATTAGTGTCCCTCGCCATCAGACGAACCTACTCTGACTTCAGAGGTGCTTGTAATTTAATCCCAAAGTCAAAGACGAGAAGTCAACATTTTAGTCCAACTGACTGGTGTGGGGCTTGAACCCACTACCTAGGCACCTGCACACCAGTGTTATTGAAGAACGAGCACCAATACTCATTCAGCCATGGTGACCCCTTTGACACTTTATGTTTAGGTTTACAGGATGAATAGAGAACCAGACAGCCTGTTCATGTTCTTCTTTCAATTGCTTAAAACTGATTGTTTATATCTATAACCAGAGGCAGACAAAACTAACACAATCCATGAGCCATCCTTTTTTTCTTAGGAGCCAGCTCCTTTTTTTTTTTCAGCGGCAAGCATATATTTATTTTCGCAAATATAGGCTATGACTGACAATTCATGCACCAGGTGAAAATTTTCAAGCATTATAGCTACAGGGTGTCTGGATTTGTCTACCCATCAATGTTATAGCTACAGGGTGTCTGGATTTGTCTACCCATCAATGTTATAGCTACAGGGTGTCTGGATTTGTCTACCCATCTATGTTGTCTCTTGTATAAACTTCAATGTCTTTTTTTAGCTCACTCAGTGGTCCATGAAGATGATCTTCCCTTATTGCTTGTCTAGCACAGCAGGTCTGCCTTGATATATCATATTTGGGGTAGTCTTTGAAAACATGATCTGGTGTATGGGGGAACCAATCCACAGCTGATTTGTCAATCTTCAATTTTGTATACACCTAGTTGCATAAGCAATTGTGTCCTGCTTTGAGGCAAAGAATAATGATTTCTTCTGGTGTCCGTAAAATGGTAATTGTCTTGTGCTGGCATTAATGACTTTCTGACATTTGATGATTCTTTATCTTTTGCTTGCTCTTCTTTTGCACCTGTGTTAGATAGCTAATCAGTTATCTCATTTCTGGGCAATTCACATAAGATGGTATCTGCTGTATGGTGACCTTATGCTAGCTGCCTAGTTCAGATAGTAGTTTCCATAGTACTAGCAATTTCCCAGACTAGGTGCCTCAAGTACTGATTTTGCGTCAGTCAGTAACACCACAGACCATGTCCATGATGGGATTTTATTAATTTCTCTGTTGATATGTTGATTCCTTTTCATGCTGGTTCTGGGGCAAAATCTGCAGCGGTGGTGGAAAACATAATTCAGGAGCCAGCATCTTTTTCTCACGAGCCAGCATCTTGTTTTACAGACAGGGGCTAAAATTTATTGAAAATTCACTCAAATTTATAGGTGCCGTGGTGACCAGGAGCCCTGGATGTTTCTACCTCTGGGCACCTTTCCAGATCTCCAAAGCTTCAGAATTAACATTGGGACATCTTCACATGACAGCGCAAGCAACAATGTATACATAAAAAAGATGTATGATTTGCAAACTTCCATGTGCAGTAGAATGCTGCAACAGTAACAACAGAAAGGCTCAACAATAACATACCTCCATACATTCTGCTTAAGGAACATACTTCAGTTTCTGGACCAAAAACATTACTAAATAATGTGCTAATTAGCAGAAAACAGAAGGAAATGCATGCTGCAACAAGAAAATGGAACTATTCTGGACATGCTATCAGAAGGGACCCAGGAACTTATCATCAGTAATGATAAGTGGCCGTATTAATTTCTCCTCTTTCAAAGGAAGTATGTAACACCAAGTTATGCAACGGTCAGTGTGTCCAGCTTCAGCATGCATTTGTGTAAGATTTATTTCCTCTAACATATTTGATCCAAGGTAATGGGTTATATCTACTAGTGGATAGACTCTTTCACCAAAAATGTTGCAAGGAAGCAAACAGCCTTATAGCCTACTCTTAGGTAGCAATGTCCAGCTTGATTTATTTGGTTGTTTCGGGATTTGAGATTTAAATATTGAGCACAACCCACTACTGGCAACGCTGATCGTATTCTGGTATGAACCAATGTGACATTGACGTGGATGGGCCTTAGGTTCATACCAGAATAAGATCAGCGTTGCCAGTAGTGGGTTGTCCTCAATATTTAAATGTCCAACTTCCTTGGGATTTTGAACCTCCTGTGTTTTTGTTATGATCTGAGATGGCTAGGTACCTAATCTCACTGGCCGAGAGTTAGGGGTATGTGTGACATCATTAGCAGCCTATGGTTTTGTAACAAATGTCCAGCCCATCTGAATCTGGTAAACTGTGAGCCTCAGGCAGACACTGTAAACCTCTCAGCTATCCCAGTCTACAGAATTTACTTTGTACATGCTATCAGGAGTGAAAGCCAGGTGTACCAGCGGTTTGGATTCCAATTCCACCCTCTAGACTTGGATTTGTTTACAGACCACAGGCTCCAGGGTCAGCCCAGAACAGAAATAGAGTACCAGAAATTGTTGTGGGAAGTTAACAATGATCAAAACAATTTTTGAAATGAATATGGACAACAATATGATCTGATCAGTAAGGATCAGTAAGATCAATAAGGCAGAGTTAAGTCAATGATATGCAACAAATGATCTACTGTTTGCTTAGAGTTTACATTCCTTCTCAAACAACATTCATTTCTATTGTGCATATTCCTTAACTCTTTCTGTCCCCAGCTGTAGATATTTAAAACAGTTAGTCAGATGACTGCGCATCGAACAATTTAGTTCATGTGTGCTCGGATATATTTTATATATTGTCAACAGACTTCAATTCAAAGCACAGAAGGACTGCCACTGTTTATAATACTTTTATGCTCATCTGGCTACTATTTTATGGGCAGCATGAAAACCTTACAACGCTGGAGAATAGCAATGCAACAGAATGTTGCAAACAAAGTTTGTGGAACCGAGTATCCACCAAATAAGTGAACATTATTCCAAATAAGACAAAAGGTGCTTTCATAGCACTCGGACATTTGTGGAAATTAAACTTATCACCAGACTGAGAATATTTAACTCCGATGTTAAATCAGTACTACTATATGATCACAAAAATGGAGAACTGGAAAAATTACTAGTAAACTACAAAACATACATTAAGTGATCTCTGCGCAGAATAGTGGGACTAAAATGGTATTACAGAATCACTGAAGTGGAGCTCACAGAGAAAACTAATTCCAGTTAATCAAGAGGTTAGGAAAAGAAGGCACTGGAAAGACACACACTGAGAAGAATTGATGATAGCATAACTAGACACCTCCCTTGTCTGGAATCTAGAGGGTGAACAAAGTACTGGGTGAACAACATGCACACAAGAGTGGGAGATTTAACAACATATACACAAGAGAGATTTAACAACATATACACAAGAGAGGGAGATTTAACACACACACAAGAGCGGGAGATTTAACAACACATACACAAGAGAGGGGGATTTAACAACATATACACAAGCGTGGGAGATTTAACAACACATACAACAGAGAGGGAGATTTAACAACACATACACAAGAGTGGGAGATTTAACAACACATACACAAGTGTGGGAGATTTAACAACACATACAGAAGAGAGGGAGATTTAACAACACATACACAAAAGTGGGAGATTTAACAACACATACACAAGAGAGGGGGATTTAACAACATATACACAAGCGTGGGAGATTTAACAACACATACAAAAGAGAGGGAGATTTAACAACACATACACAAGTATGGGAGATTTAACAACACATACACAAGAGAGGGAGATTTAACAACACATACACAAAAGTGGGAGATTTAACAACACACACACAAGAGTGGGAGATTTAACAACACATACACAAGAGAGGGAGATTTAACAACATATACGCAAGAGAACTAAAAGCACATTAATAATATGGGGAGAACATGAATGGACCTACAGGAGATAGCAAAAGATTGGACACCTTAGCATGAGTTCTTTGAGGGCCTCGATCCAAAAGATGATAAGAAGAAGAAGAAGAAGAAGAAGAAGAAGAAGAAGAAGAAGAAGAAGAAGAAGAAGAAGAAGAAGAAGAAGAAGAAGAAGAAGAAGAAGAAGAAGCACAAACTGTATTCATAAATTAACTAATCCTGTAGGATATCAGCAGGGCTGAATAGATGAAGAGCTTATTTTTAAACATCTGGTGTGCTGATGCTGAGGTAGTGGGTTTAATCCCTACTCTGGAAAGTTGGACTAGAATGTTGACTTCTCATCCTTGACTTCATCATCATCAAGTGCTCTGCCAGCTGGCATAGGCGCTCATGACTCCATAGATCAAGGTCTTTGGTGTTCTGGATCAACTCTGCTGATGATATTCCCTCATGCCACCGCCTCAATCCATCCAGCATCATTTCTCTTGGTCTGCCTCTGCCTCTCATCCCTTGATCTTTCCAGTTGTCACGATGTTCTCCAATGCCTCTCTTCTCATCACATGACCAAAGAAAGTTTGACTAGGGGATGTAAATTATGAGTATCTCAGAAGTCGGCGTGGGTTCTGATGGCGAGGAACACGTAATAGGGAAAGCTAAATCACATGCAAAAATCAGTCCAGTGCACTAGACATAGTAGCATGTATATGGACTATGCTTGAGTTCAACGCTAGTGAGCGAACACACACACACAAAACTAATCCTGTGCCAAGAAACTTATTGGTTATCCCAAGGATCTTCTTCTTTCGTTCGCTTGAAATATGACTATAACTGCAATGCTGTCTCTTGCATGAATTGAACTGTCTTTTTCAGTTCACACAGCGGTAGGATGATATGCTTTTCTTAATCCCCTCCTTTCCTGACAATTGATACACTGACTTTAAGAGAACTTCCAGTATAGCTCATTGTGTGCCATAGTTTTAACTCCTACAAGCTCAGAGTTAATGTAAAGTGCACTGGAGAGACTGGTGCTGCAGTGAATGACTAGACAATCTGGCATACACTCAGAGCTTAGAGGAACGGCCAGATGACCACATAATCAGACTGCAACTGGTATCATTAGTATTGGGACTCTTCACGTGTTGTTGAAGATGGGGAATGAAGCTGTATGGAAATTTCTGGAGTGCTGTGATGTCAGTTCTTGGAATAGAAAAAGTAATAACTGCTTGAGATTGGAAGCATTAGTTTTCTGGTAAAATAATTGGCTGCTAATGAGATGTAGGGGTTAAAGAGCAAAAGAAGAAGAAGAATGTGATCTTCTAAATTACATAATTTCCAGATCAGATGTACAAGACAGGTAACTGTCAAATCAAAGAAGTTTTTTTTTTCTTTTTGAAAATGCAAATGGTCAAATAACTCATTCCCTCCTGAAGAGGTCTTGCCAGAAGATTGCAAATGGTTGCTGAACTCTATGGGACGAGTAATGGTGCAGTGGCTACCATACTGACCTGCTAACCCAGTGGTTGTGTATTCAAATCCCCTTTTAGGCAGGCATTTTGTTCACTGACGTGGGCTCCTACGTCGACCCGGTCTAAAAAAAGTACCAGGAATGGTACTTTGCTGTTGATTCACCCCAAACAAAAAAGCATCCCTAACAGGGCCTCATTTGCTTCGGTCCAGCAATCACTTCCAGTTAAGTGTTTGGTGGACTGCTGGACTGATCGAAGGATGTTTTGTTAGATTTTGGGCTCTAGGGCCCTCACTGTCGTCAGATTTTTTTTACCCATAGAGCCCTCACTGTCATCGGAGTGCCCACTGGTCTGAGAATATGGGACTAGCACCGTATATTGAAAACATCTTACGAACAACATAACCAATACATCTCCTGACTTGAAATTGTCCTATTCTATAATACTGTTTCACTGATTAAACTTTCACTCTACATAACTACATATACTCTTTACAAGATGTTCCAACACCCAATTAAGCCGCCTAAATTAAAGACTTTAAGTGTATAATAGTCATAATACATGACTGGGGCTGGGCTGCTTATATTCTTACTCCATCTTGACATCAACAACTCAGTTTCATTATTAAAACATTATTATGGCTTAAATTTAATTACATTTGTGTGAGAATGTACACAAACTCTTAGAGATCTGAAATAAGGTACTGAAAATTGTTTTGTATATGTTTTATTCTGTTAACAAGGACTTGTTCTATAAATAAGAAAGGAAACTCTGTTCCTGCATACTGGTTAGGTTATTTTATATATGCAAAACAAATATGAAATTTTTAAAAGAAAACGTTACACTTAAACTCATATCAACGGTTAAAAACCCAAAATTATTTGAAACCCTGGCTCTAGCAGGTAATGTTATGCAGCAATAAGAACAGATATGGCTTTCTGACACTGCTGGTTGTATGTTTCAAAGCATGTTTTGGAATCCGAAAAGAGAACATCGAAATTCAAAATGATTCAAATAAGTTAGACTGCCAGACATTGCCCACGAGCGTACCATCGCTTCTACAGCAGTGTGCTATCGTATCTTTCATCAAACTTACCTGTTCATCAAAGACATTGCTTGATCTCTATGTTCCATGAGATAAAATTAAAGAAGGGCCGCCTAAAAATTACGTCCCATTGTAAAATTGAATAACAATGTCAATCAGAAATCCGACTGAATGCGATTTCTTGCTCTCTAAAACTACCACGGTTTTCTCCACTCGACTACATTGTGATAGTTTGTTTTCTCCTAGATTCAAAATTAATATGTCACTTTTCAGGCTGTACTAGCTAGTACATCTGATTTTCCAGGCAAAATAATATCCATTTCATTTACAACGGTGCTGTAAATACAAGAAAACACATTTTAAATGAAATAAATCTTCGATATTTTCCACTAGTAGAAACATCCTCCCTGTAAGGCCATATGTACATGTCAAGTTTCTCTAAATCAATTCGCCTCAGCTGGAATTGTTATTTCCGAAAATCTTAAACATGTTAAATATTTGCCTCTCTGTTAATTTATATAACTTCAAATTGCATCGTGTACTATTTTTACGTGAAATTCTAGTTCAGAACCATTTTTTATTGTGGATAATTCGTATTCACTCTTTACTATTTTAATGTGCGGAAGAAAAGTAATATGTCTACGTGACGTCAGATCCGAGGTCATGTGACCTCCAGTCTGCAGTCGACATCTGAATCGAATTACATTTCATATAAAATAATTATCCTTTTGTCATGAATATTTCTATCAGTGATGTGTGTGTGTACACATTTTTGCTAGAATTGCATTTTTATAGTTAGAGACGTTGGAAATGACTGTTAGTTAAGTTGCTGACCGACTGGCTTAGGCGATCATGTGTCTCCATTACCATTACCTTCTGTGTAATATAGGTGGTATTATGTGGATCTATTTATCTCGTTTCTCTTGTTGACACCATGAAATGATATGATACCAGACTAAGGGATACAGTTTGTTGATTTTATCGTGCGTGGCTCAAGTGTACAGTAATGTTGTTTCTCGGTCAATAATGCGTCATTCTTCCAGCAGATTACCAATTTGTTGAACGTTTCTTTCAGTGTCAGTTATATATCTTGGCCTCGTTTCAAACCTCTGCCTTATTATTCATGTCAGTTTAGTTTTGTTTAGTCGTTGGATCAACATCGCGGCACACGGTTTAACCCATAAGTGCTCCGTTTTTCCTCCTAACTCAAACCTGAGTCTGGAGAACTCAGCTCAATGCACGAACTCCGTTGCATCGGCGAGGATCCTGAAATACTTTGGGTGGATTTTTAACTCGAAATTTTGCCCGGGCAGCGCCAGTCAGTTGTTTGTTGTTGTCATGTCAGTTGTTTGTTGTATTGTAATCGTATTTTATAGTAACACAAATTCATTGGATGAAAAGGACATTAAGCAGATATATCCAACAAGAATAATAATTAAGAAGAGTGGTTACTAAATCCAAAAAAGACAAACAAAAATAGTGAAAACGAAATATTTTGGGCATGCTAAAAGACATGAAGGTCTTTACTTACACACACACACACACACACACACACACACACACACACACACACATACACACACACACACACACACACGCACACACACAAATACGGAGTGAAGTGAGGCGGAGAAGAGAAGGAAAATAACGTAGATAGATTTAATATAGATAGATAAATATGCATATGACCCCAAGCAGTGTCCTGCTTTGGGGCTGTGGTGTGATAGGTGAAGACAGGCATGCTTCGGGCAGAGTGACAAGCTTTCATTCAATAATCAACAATAGAGAGCATCTGTTGGGTGTTTCCCCCCGGGACATGCTGGTGTGGCGGGAAACAAGTAGACGGATAGACTGGCTGGGTTTTCACCACTTGGTGGGGGTATTGGTGCATGATAAGACAGATGTGGTCGGGGCCCATTGGAATCGAGTGTAGTGCAGGAGAACGGGTAGATCATAACGGCTTGGAGAGAATGGTGCTGCGGGGAGTGTACAGAAGATCTGGCAGACACTCAACGTTCCTAGGAAATACCAGACGGACACATAATCAGGCTGCTACTGGTACCATTAGTATTGGGACTTTTTGCTAGTAGTTGCAGATGAGGACGGACCACCTATGGGATCTACCCTTGTGCTGTGATGTCGGTTCTTGACTCAACTCAGAGGCCGAGTAGCTAAGAACGCTGGTTTATCCTCCGGGGTAGCTGTGTTCGAATCATCATTAAGGCGTGGATTTGTTTCTGTCGGGGGCAAAACGAAGATCCCAACCTGCACAGTTCGCGGCGACTGTATTAGCCAGGCGGCCTTAATTCCTCAGGCTCAAGACACCCTTACCCTACACTGAAAGGTACTATAGACAGTAGGTGACAGATGACAGTAGAGGATAGACAAAAACTACATATTGTACAATTATGAACATTGTAGTCACTAAATACCGATCATGAAAGTTTAGTAAACTAATAAAATTTAGTTGCATGTCCTTTCCAGGACGTTGCAGTCAACCCCAGTATTTAGTGTCTGGTTGTAATTAGGCAATGTTAGTTCAGTAGTTTGCCATTGCTTTGTGAAGGGTTGACGCCTCTTGCCATCGAAATCAGCTTAAAGCAGTCTGCTTCAAATCGCCCGAAACGCACGACTCGATATCTCGGGGATATTTATGAAACTGCGCGGTTCACTATTCCCTAAGCCGTAAGCCATACCGCTGGTTAGAAACATTATATCTGCGTATTAAATAGTTATCTCCCCTTCCCCCCCCCCCACCCCCACCGTCGCTCGCTTTGGACTCAAGCGTAGTCCATACACACTACTTCTAATAGTGCTGGACTGAATTTTGCGTGTGGATTAGCTTTCCGTATTAATTAACAGTGCCCCTCGTCATCAGGCGAACCCACTCCAACTTCAGAGGTACTTGTAATTTATGTCCCCAAGCCAAGTACGATAGGTCAACATTTTAGTCCAACTGTCCGGTGTAGGGGTTGAACCCCTTACCTCGGCATCTGCACACCAGATGTTTCAGAACGCGCTTTCTTATCCATTCGGCCATACTGACCTACAAATAGAGTGATTTTAAAATATGGATGTAAATTCTGGACAGTTAGTAAACAAGCAAAAAAATCCCCTGAAGCCACAAAAATGTGGTTTCGCAAAAGAATGCTGAACATATCGAGGACAGCCGAAATGAGTAATGTAAATGTTTTGGAAGAAGCTCAGACACAAAGACAACAAATCGCCAACATTAGACAGAGCTGTTCGACATTTTTGTGGTCAGACTATGAAAGGAGACAAACTGAAAGATTTTGTAATAGCCGGAAAGATTAATCACAACTGAGATACAGGACACACACACACACACACACACACACACACACACACACACGCGCGCGTACGCGTGCACGCACACACACACACACACACGGAGAGGGAGGGGAGAGGAATAGAAAGAGCATTCTAGAGAGAGAGCATTCGAGAGAGAGAGAGAGAGAGAGAGAGAGAGAGAGAGAGAGAGAGAGAGAGAGAGAGAGAGAGAGAGAGAAATTCTAGAGAAAGAGAGCATTTGAGTGAGAGAGCATTCTAGAGAGAGAGAGAGAGAGAGAGAGAGAGAGAGAGAGAGAGAGAGAGAGAGAGAGAGAGAGAGAGAACATTCTTGACAGCCTTTGATCATGGCATGAAAGAATGTCAGCATATGACGAACTAATATATTCTATTCCATCCATCCATCATGTGCCATGTCGATAAGCGTGGGCGGTCATGTACTGCCATGTCACTCGATCACCAGAGTCGTGGATTAGCTCTGTGTTCCTGTCTCAACCATGCCACGTGGCAAAGCTATCCAGGTATTTACTTCTCGGTCTTCCCCTTGGTCTCTTCCCTTCGATCTTGCCAGTCGTCACCAAGTTCTCCAATTCATGTCTTCTCATAACATGCCCAACAAATTTTGACTGTCTGCATCTCATGTCTCTAATCAGTTTACGATCTTCATTTGTTTCTTGAAGGACTTTGCTCATTGTTTTTTTTCTTTCTATTAGAGATCTAGAGATGTGGATATGCGTGATCACACGCGAGCGCGAGCGCGCGCGCGCACACACACACACACACACACACACACACTTGTGGGACGGGGATAGTAATAAATTTCACCGTGGAGCAAGCAAAATAGAAGACTTCTGATCATTAACAGTTGTCCACCACTACCGCAGATGTTTGTACCTCTGTATCTTCTTAACGTTCTCGCGGCATCCGTGTCATGATTCCCAGTCGTCTTTCTTGTGTTGTGCATCCGGACCATGTAGGCTAGCTTCAAGACTTGAATTCACCGCTGACTGCAACTGCCCAACAAATTCGCGGCTATCTGTGCCTACCCAACAGTATTCTGTCCTCGGGAAGATGCACCTGGTGCATCATGGTCCATTCCTACCCTGGTTATTCTCCGACTCCAGTGTATTCCCTCCGATCATCTGACCTCCGTCGTTACTGACGCCGCTTCGACAGTTCTCTGTACCACACTGAACGTCAAGACCGCCATGTTGCCTTCAATGCACCTCGTCTAAAGTTACAGGAGCAACATTTCTGCCCATGGAAAGCCATCTCTTCTTTGGGGTTATTACCATTATGTTAGTGGATTCTGTCCTTCCTCCGGTGGAACTTATTATGCTGCTGAAAGTAACCCTCCCCGGGTTGGTGTCTCACTTTACCGTCATTGACTACTGTCGCAGCTTGGCTGCTGTGGTGGGACTTCGCCAAAGCTAAGATGACTGCTCCTTGTTGGCAAAATGGCTTCTGGGCCGGCGCGAGACAGTAAAGATTTGTTTTCGTTATTTGTTGGGACTGTAGAGCTTGGCTACGCTGAGCTGTGGAGACATAGATAAGAGATACAATTGGTGGAAACTCAGAAAGGCTGCAGAAATGCAATAAGTAAATCAGTTGAGTTGAGTTTAGCTAAGAACCTACATCACAGCACCCAGGACGCTTCCATACGCGCTCTCCTTGTCTTCCCTCTCAGTTTTGAGATTGTCCCAGAACCCCTGCCGATCTCCCGCAATATCATTCTTTCCATATACGGGTTCTCAATATGTTCCCCCGCCTTCTTCACCTGGTCTCACAGGCGCTCGACCATCTCTCCTTTGTGCATGGGTAATCTACCACCAAGAGATGCATTCCTGTCAACCTATCAGCCTGTTCATTGCCTCCGCACTCCGGCATGGCCAGGGCAAAATATCCATACAGAGCTCACAATCTGTGACCTCTGAAGCGAGGATAGCTATTCCATTCGAAACATTCCTTTCTACACTTCACTCAGCAAAGAACTAGAAGTGGAATTGATAAACTTTACAAGAACACAATCACAAGTGACAACATGGACGCTGCGGTCAGAGCCTTTGTCGGCACACAAACTATAAACAGACACTGATGCAACTACATACAAATATACACAAGTTACTTAGCAAATGTTAATCTGTAATCCGTAAAGCTATATAACCCGCCTTTTCGTTTGTGCTGTTTACTTTGAAGGCAGAGCCACGGGCCATGTAACTAAATCGATTTGCTCCATTGGTCGTTACAATTGTTCCGTAGCCAGCACGAGGCTTTCTCCACAGCATTGTCCAGCTGTTTCGACGACAAAATCCCGACTGTCCTTTCTGTCACGGTTGCTTAAGCACATTGTTTGCAGAAGAGGAAACCTATTGTTTGCAGAAGAGGAAACCAGAACTCTTGATCGCTTTACGGCGAATAGTTTGACTGTATAACCTCCATGTCTCAGATTGCCGATCAGGTCATCCTTTTTTCTATTTCCACCCTGAAGATGTGCTGCTCATATCGGTTCTCGATTCGTACATAAGTCACCCCCCCCCCCCCCCCCCCATCCTCCAGCGTTAATTAACGAACTGACTAGTAGTTCATCACGATGTCTAGTCTTGTCTGGAACCATCCGATTATGTCAAGGCATCTTCCATGGACCGGCTCTTTGTCGAAAGGGTTATGAACGCAATTCGTAATCCCGCATTCGAAACACAGCTGCGGACGATTTGGAATTGTGATTTGCTAGCAAATTTTCATGTTCAATAGTTTTCCATTGCTTTCTGAACAACCAACGCCCATACCATCGAAATCAACGCACAACAATCTGCTTCCAAATCATCTGCCACTGATTTCAAACCCTCGACTCGGTGTGTCGGGGAATTGTGCAATGTGTTCACGGCCCATAAGCCAAGCGCTGGCACATAGATGAGATTGGCTGTTTATTAAGTTGTTTCAGTTCTACAGTACACTATTTGCTTTATACATAGATTAATCTGGCTGTTTAGTTTAAGGCTTACCGTACCAACACTTTAATAATTTGTGTTTTAGATAAATAAATTTGGCTGTTTGTTACCATAAGTTGTGTAAGATTGAGTCTACTGACATAATGATTAATGTGATAGAATTCTTACATGTCATTGTATAGACCTGCTACTAAAGCTTGGCCCATTTTACGAGAAATGTCCCCCGGATCTTCCCGCAGCACATGTTAACCAATATGATGATTACAGGGCTAGAGGAAAACAAACAAGCAAAGCATTGTGTTAATGAGTTAATACAGAGAGGGGGTTGAGTGGTCTCGAGGTATGGTGTCCACCTCGAGTGCTGGAGGTCCCGGGTTCAAGCCCCGGTGAGGACCGGGATTTTTTCACGTGGACTTCTAGTAACAAAATTTTCCCTGGTCTCTGGGTATTGAGATCAGACGCCAGTGTGTATTGTTGTGCACGTAAAAAATCCCTTGGCAGTAAGAAATCGAAAAATAGTAGTCTAACGGCGCTGGCCAGGCAAAATTTTGAGTTAAAAATCAACCCAAAGTATTTCAAGATCCTCGCCGGTGCTACGGTGTTCGTGCACTGAGCTGAGATTCTCCAGACACAGACTTGAGTAAGGAGTAGAACGGAGCACTTATGGGTTACACTTGTGTGCCGTGATGTTGATCCGTCGACTAAACTAAACAAAACTAAACTGGAAGCAGAGCGCCTTGAGTTGGTTTTCATACAATGGTATGTGTGCTGGTAGTTCAGAAAGCATTGGGAAACGTTTGAACGTAAATATGTCAAGAAATCACAAATAGCCAAAAATGCTGAGGTTGACTGAACGTGCTGTAGAGGATATACAACTTGTTATCTTCCATGGATCTTCAGGTCTACCGCCAATACTATGTCCTAAACGCTATCGAGGATGGACGGCAAATGTACAGGGTTGTTGAATGTATCTTCTCGCTTTGCCCAGCTTTGTTTAAATAGATCCACTGGGCCTTAGCTGTGAAATTTATTGCTCTCATGTAGTAATACTAATTAATATTTGTTCCCGAAGTAGTTTCCTGCTTTGGGCCTATGAAGTTTTGCAGGCTTGAATGCACGAAGGAATATGTGGTCAATCTTTCTCTCACTTTCGTAGGCGATGAGCCCAGGAATCGAACTTGCGTCCGACGGTATTCGTCATGAATACTAGCATTACCAGCGTCGTTCGCTACCAAATTAGATAGCGTCGCCGCTCTGGCTGTAATCACAACGGCTGTCAGCACAGTTAGCATTTCCCTGTGGCGCCAATTGAACCGGCCTTGCCCGACGACTACCATACGGGCAGATAGTATGTGCTCTGGAGTCTGCTTCACTGGACAGATGAGTCGAGTTGCTTGGTAGGACTTTACCCTCATTGGACCAGTCTAGCAGCTGATTGCAGGACATGTTAAGCTATCTGACTTCGGAACTTAGTCACGAGGATGTCATGCGCCATATTTTGTTCCAGGCCAGGAACATTTACACCCTATTTCCTAAAACACCTACTTCTTCTTTTGTTGGATTTGTTGCTCAACCATCTGCACTCTCTTACCGTCTTCCACTACACAGATTTCCTGGATTACCATATCTATGCGTTCCCTGGCCGACGACTCGAAACATCATTGGACTTTGCCCTGTTCAAAACATTGTTTCCTGGGCTGGGTATGTCCCATCTACATGCAAACCAAAATTGACAATCAACAATGGAGAAACTGCAAATGTCGTAAATTGCAATATCTTGGCGCCATAATCAACAATGGGATGATAAAAAGACGGCAGAGCTAGGATGGCCACGACAATCCAAAACTCAAACAGTATTAAGATACTAGGGCTCAACAACCACAAGGAAATAAATGTGAAATGTTTGACAACATGGACCTTTGCTGTGGCGATACGGATGTGGGTCATGGACCATTTTTCAATCACTAAAGAAGACAATATGGGTTTTAGATCTAAAATATTAGAGACATTGGCTACAGCGACTAACCACCGACGATATCGTCATCCAATACCTCGCCGGCTGGCCTGGGCGATCAGGATGGAATAAAGAATTTGTCTCAACATTAAAATGGTGAGGTTTCCTAAAATCATTTCCGAAATTGCCACGAATTTTGCATTCGAAATATATTTGAATTTGTTTGATAACCTTATTCATCCGAAAACAACGCGAGGTATTATGTTAAATGGACAATTTCACCACTATGGATCACGTGCTATCTGAATGATCCTCGTCTCAGCTGGGTTTAACGTGACTTGTGAAAGAGGACGGTTTATTGGTCTCGTGACCATCACAACCTGGCGCTGTGACTATTGCTATCAAGACGGTGTCATCAGCATAACGTAAGTTATTTACATTATGTCCACCAGCCAGAATCCCTGACATATTTTCTGTAGATCTCATTTTATATTCACTGTACAATGAGAACAAAATAGGACACAATACACAACTTTGTCTGACGCCCTTCTTTGTACACTGAAATGTTCCCACAAGGTTGTTGATTCTTATGACTGCTATATATTGCCAATATACGTTCTATATTATTCGAAGATCTTTGCCGTCAATGTTCAGTTGCTTTAGTAATGTTATTATTTCGTTATGTTTCACATTGTCAAATGCTTTTGTGTACTCTATTAGGCATAAGTACAGCTCTATTTTTACTTCTATATCTCTTTCTAATAGTGTCCTGAGAATATATAGCGTTGTTTGTGCCCTTTTCCTCCACAAATCCACACAGTTCATCACTAATTTCTGTTTTAATCTTGTTCCTTATTATCTTCATAATTATTCTGAGTAACAGCTTTGTCATGTGACTCATAAGACTTATTGTGCGATGTCTTCGCATTCTAAAGCGCCTGGTTCCTTGGCAGAGCTGTACAGATGGATTTTAATAGGTCACCAGGAATGTACCCACTATTGTAGATGTAGTTTAGAAATTTTATCAATATTTCGATTCCAAAATGGGTGCAAGTGGTGGATGAGGTTGAACAGCAGTCGACAGACTGTTGTAGGGTATGGTCTCCAGCTTCACGACGATAGGCAGAGGATCTCATTTTTGGGGAGACAATGGTTACGGTCATTGACCAGTGTAGTCACAGCTAAGAAGGACAGCAATGTCAAACTACCTTCTTTACATAAGCCAAGAAAATTATGTTTTGCGATATCACCGAAAATAAGAGAAACGACGTAAATGGGTGTTCCACAGAAGCAGCCTCGGTAGTCATGTGCACCAGGTGACTCCAGACCGTCAGCAGGCGACTGAGTGCAAAAGATTATTATCATTGAAAGTAGGAACTTGGAATGTTAGAACCAGGGAAGGTTAAACCGGGTCAACAAATGCCCACAGAAGTCGGATGTGTCGGCCTAACGGCGCAAGAACGCAGCTCTGCTGTAAACAGGCACAACGCAATCACGTCCGAAAAGGAAAAAAAAAACTCCGGATGAACGCAGCAGCAGCAGCAGAAGAAGAAGAAGAAGAAGAAGAAGAAGAAGAAGAAGAAGAAGAAGAAGAAGAAGAAGAAGAAGAAGAAGAAGAAGAAGAAGAAGAATGTTAGAACAATGAGTGCAGATAGAAAATTTTATAACATTAAACAAGAAATGGGAAGAGAGAATATTAACATATTAGGATTGTGTGAGACGAGATGGAAAGAGACAGGGATTAAGACAGGGGAAAACTTTAAGATTCTAGAGGAGAGGAAAGGCAAAGAGGTGTAACAATTATCTTGGATATGAAAACAACAAAATCTGTTAAAGGATATTGGGCAGTGTGGTAAAATTGATAGGCAGACCTTTTAACAAAAACGTCATTCAACGGGAGAAAGAAGTGAAGATATCACACTCGACACACTCGTGATTATCACACTCGACAGACGGTGCAGTGAGCAGAACCCTGCCGCTGTCAATGCAGAGGTTAACGCGCTCATCTATGAACACTCAGATAGCCCCGAAGTGCTCATCTATATAGATGGATCTGTTGTAAAGCAGCAGAGAAGTGCGTGGGCATTTACAGCCCGTTCAGCGGGCCGAACCGTTCAAGAATCCAGTGGTGCCCACTCTATGACCACGAGCAGCATGACGATGGAGGTGATGGCAGTTACACAGGCCTTCATATGGCTGGAATCACAGCATTATACCAACGTGTGTGTACTAAGTGATTCAATGAGCATGATTCAGAAGGTCCAAGCTGGATCTGTACGTAGACAGTGGACTGAATCGCTGCGGAAGTCTGTTGTCCGTAAAGTCACCTTCATCTTCGTCCCGGGACATGCGGGAGTCGAGGGAAATGAACGAGCTGACAAACTGGCTGGCTCTGCACCCCCTGTAGATGGCCAGCCCATGGACCGTGCCGATGTTATTAACGTTCTTAACTTAAAGATATGGCGAGAACAGAGGACCTTGACGTCAGTGATTCCACATCGCTGTCCAGGATGAAAGACCTGGGAGTAAGAATCGGCACAGCCAGACGCGAGAGGTACATCGGGAAAACAAAGCGCCTCGTCAACCAACACAGAACTGGCACTATTAGCCACCGGACGCTGATGCATATGCTGGGGGGAGGATCTGAGCACCTATGGACATATCCGGAGTGCAATGAAGATCTTCACAGAAGATTATGGACATGGAAAAGTTCTGACAGCCGGATTAGAAACCAGATTGATAACACCATGATTAACAGAAGGTTTTGAAATGCGTTAGAAGTCGCAAAAACAGTTCCAAATGCAGACTATTACAGAGATCACATAGTGATTAAAGGCCATTGAGGGTAAAGTTAAAGAAAGTCAAATATACACCACGAGACACTAAATATGATTTGTGTGCATTAAAAATGACAAGGAAATACAAGACAAATTTAACATAGAAGTAAAGAACAGATTCGATGTATTGTCTGATCTAGAGATCTTATTTCAAGATGTGGATGATCAATTGGAAATATTGAAGAATTCAATCAATTTGGCAGCAGAATCAAATGTCCCAAAATTAAAGAAAGTAAGTCGTAAGAAATAGATGACTGAAGAAATGTTAATAGTAATGAAAACAAGAAGACACAACAAAAATAATCTTGATAAATATGAAGAGATTCACAGGAAAGTCAGAAAATTATGTAAAAAAGCAAAAGAAGCATGGCTTGAAAATAATTGCATAGAAATTTAAAAGCAACACAACAGTAACAATTCCAAATTAATGCACAAAATAATTCAGGAGCTTACTAATAAAAGAACACCTACATCAACAGGTCGCCTTTAAAAAAAGATGGAAAAATCATAAAACAAACATGAGATTTTACATACATGGTCAGATTATGTGAAAAACCGTTATAATGATACAAGAGAGGAACATTATGATATTCGGAGTAATAATGAAGGACCATCAATTCTGAAGATAGAAGTTCAGAATGCTCTTAAAAATATGAATTTTGGCAAGATCCCGGTTCCAGACAACATCTCAACAGAAATTATCACTGCCTTAGATCAAGTCACCAGACTTCTGAACACAATATATGATACTGGAAATATACCTCCTGAATTATGTAATTCTAAATTTAATGCAATCCCGAAGAAACCAGGAGCATTGGGATGTCATCAATATCGAACAATTAGTGTAATGAGCCACATCACAAAGATTTTGCTAAGAATTATCTTACAAAGAGTTAGGAAGAAAATACAACACGAAATGGGAGAAGAACAATATGGGTCTGTAGAAGGCAAGGGTACAGTAAATGCTGTGCATATGCTGAGATCATTAATTTAACGTTCTATAGAAGTAAACAAAGACTTACATCTTTATTTTATTGACTACACAAAGAATTTCGATAAAGTAAGACATGTGAACATGATAGAGATGCTTGCAGATCTGCAAATTGATGGGAAAGACCCTAGATTCACAAAATAACATGCATTGTCTAGCGAGCAATATCTCCTGCGGGCGGAATCTCGCTGGGTGCGTGTTCCGCACTGAAGATAATGTCAGGTGGGCAGTCTGACAGTAGTACATGCTTACATAGGTCCAGACGCTTACGACTGACAGATGTACACGCTCATACATGTTGTGGCATAATTGCTAACCACCATTATTCAGTTGACAAGAATTTAAGCCAAGAAGAGGAGAAAATATAAAACAATGGACTTTACTAACGCAAACTGAAACCAAACCTTTAAAACTTAATGCAACATCAAAACTGGAACTGGAACAAGTGACAGATGACGTCAATTCTAGGAAACATTTCATCAGCCCAAACTCAAGAGATCATTGGATAGACAGAGACACGTGACAACGCCTCCTTTCGAAAACCCGCGTAGAATATGTTAATCGCACACTCTTCCTAAAACATGCCTGATGAACAGACGTGAAAGCTAGTGTGACCGATTTTCAAATAAGGACGGCAGAATGTCTGGATCCCAGGTGAGTTTGTTAGTCCTTAGATTGAACTGATGACCAGATGTATCAAAGACCCAGGAATGGTATCCAGTGTTTGTAATGTCAATTGAAATATATTATTATAAATTAAAACCTCTGAAGTGAAAAATGGTTGACTATTCCATTCTGACGACGCAAAGCCGATTCCCGGGCAACTGACAATCTACTACTCTCTTCGGATACTGCAATCTCTGATATTCTTAAAGATAATTATTAACTTTAAGAAGCGCATAATAATGCTACATTCTATTCTAAACAACTGTACGAAGTGATGATTCTAAAGCAATCTTGTGCATTTCGTCAGAAACACTGCTAAAAATGCTATCACTATCTACAGCTAAAATGACAGTTCGTGTACTAGAACAAGTGCCTTGTTCTAAAACAGACTTATCTATGTCTATTTTCAATTTAGAAGGCTGAAAGAGAAATCAATCTTTCCTTTCTGCTTCATCTATTGAATAAATAGGGTTTGATGGAATAAATATTTATATTTGTGTCACAATTTAATTAGATAAGGGCACTTATGAACTGCATTACATCAGAAAAGTTGTGCTTCGCGGAACTCCACCACCATAAGTTGACTTAACTCATTACTCAACACAACTTAACAAACACAACCACACCACCCAACACTCAACACAACAACAACAGATAATGGGAAAGGAGTTATTATACACAGAAGAAGAAGAAGTTGGGTAATTGGGAAAACACAGAGAATTATTTATACACACTACAAACACAATTGGGTGATAGAAATGTTATAAATGTATGTCATTTATTTACATGCATCTTGACACTTCCTCACTCTTGTCACTGTCTTACTGTACACGTCTTACTGACCCCAGGTCCAATGAGAACTTACATACAGCAGGAACCAGTTGATACCAGGAGTACACAGTGTGATAAACTCTGACCACCCCAAATTAATCCAACACTAGATTAGAGAAAAGAAGAGAGGAGGGGGGAGAACTAGTTCCTACTTCAGGAATTTAGGTTTTTTTCCGACCTACTTTTAGAATATTATATTGGGAAGATTGCATATGTTTATGTGAATCTTACACAGTGAAATCTTGGTGGCAACCCATTGGCAACCAATGGGCATCCAACTGGCAACCAACTGGCCAACAACTAAACCAGACCACCGAGAGAAAGAGATGAACCGCACTTGAGATGGAGGATGACTTGGCTATGAGCAGAGCATGGGGAGGCCTTCAGATGAGCTACACGGGCAGACCTGAAGCGGATCTATCAGTCAATGGACCCAGGCCTATCCTAATCCTCCAAATCATAAGGGTATCATTTTCTTAGAAAGAAAACACACAACACTCAGTTTTCAAGAACTGATAACTAAATATAGATTCATCATTTTCACACTTAACATGTACAACATTCAAATGTATACCATGTTTCAACTCTTATTGACATCTCATGTATTGATGCTTGTTTGTTGATGATCTGTGACATTGGTCCTATATGAATTTTTCTAAATTATCTTGTATACACCCAACATGGAAAATGAATAACAGGCCAGAAGACACAGGCCCATTCAATAAATAATTAACTGTCACTGATCTTATGTTGATTATTGGTTCAACCTATCTGTGATTCACCATCTTATGTGTGTACACTAAGTTGTCCAAATCTATTGTGATTGGTTATGTGTTTAATTGTTTAAAAACCAAATTAACTCATGAAGGAATATTAAATTGGGAGAGATTCAAGATCTATCAACTGCTCAACATCCATACTTTCTTAATATAAATCAAGCTGAGAGAATTCTCCAGACTTTCCTCAGATTTGATAAACAAAAAGGGGGGCTCAAGAGCTATAAGAATCCTTGGAGAAGGGGCAGAATCCCAGTTGGTATTTATTATTTTCACCAGGGCCATAATCTATATCTCCTAGACAAAATTAAATAAGACGAGGCCTGCAGATAACTCGAGGGTCATATTCTGGGGTTATTGAAGACAGAAGAGGATGGGGCCGAATTTCTTTGATTAGAACTGGGGCATGCACCACAGTGATTTCCCACTCCCTTCAGAATATATGACACATGTACAGGCACTTGATTCGAGGCACTCAGCTGAGGGATATAGCTGAACGCCTTTAAGTCAAACCCCCAGATGTGAGGACCTGGCCGTTACTAACCTCCTGCCCTTGGAGGTTAGATGCTGAGCCGAAGCATCTGCAGCCTACCTTGTTCCAGACGTACTGGTTATCATTTCCTCTGAAGAAACCAAGGCAGGGCCAAGAGAGGGATCATGCTGCATGGGCAACACATGTTTTCTGAATCCATCCCCAGGCATTGTGCGATGGAATTCTAGCTCTAGTTCCAATCCCCATACTTTCGTCTGTAAAGACGGCAAGGTGCCACTTACTTATATTGGAAACAACAAGCTGTTATAAAGATTGATAATGAAGTGGGTCAATATCAGCCTATTAAGAAAGGTGTAAGACAGGGATGTGTAATGTCTCCAGATATTTTTTCCATGTCCATGTACAGTGAAAGTATTTTCAGATGTATTGACGATATGAAAGGAATCATCATTGGGGGGGGGGGGGCATAACATGAATAATATTAGAATGGGGATGGTACAATATTGACTGCAGACAATGAGCAGGATCTGAAGCATTTAGTAGATGCGGCTGTTGCACACCGTGAACAACTTTGGTTAAAATTACATCGTAAGAAGACACAGATTATGGTTGTCACTAAGAAGAAGGAAATAGCACAATGTAATAAAAGTAAATGGGAATATTCTTAAACAAGTAAATCGGTACAGTTAACTCAGAACAGTCATAACATCTGATGGGAGATGCCTTGAAGAAATTAGGACAAAAATCGCCATATCGAAGGCAAACTTTTGCAAGATGAAAAACATACTGACCAATAAAAAGATGTCATTTGCAATGTGACATTTGCATTGCACCACCAGAATGACTTTTCCAAATGTAACTTTAGAATCAGTACACACAATGGCAGAAGACTATATTATTTTAGCCAAGCGCGACATGCAATGTTTGTACATCCAACGCGATGTAGAATTGTCACAGGATAAAGTAACTTGTCAGTCGATCAATGATAACCAAACCCGACATTATTTTGCTAACACAATTGACTCTGTTATGGTGAACAAACTGAGGGAAATACGTCGGTACAGATTCTCGACACCTGGTCAACAGTGTGTATGAGATCAAAGGGAGTCACGTAGAGTTGTCTACACACAATCGACAGTTGATGACAGGATGTTGCTCGAGATGTGTGTACTGGCGACATTTGTCTACAAAACGGAAGTTGGTCGTTGTAAGTGATAGACAGAATGCCTGCTAGAGGTCAGAAGGATTCTGTAATGGGAGAAAGGTCTCCGGCTTACAGACAACCCGGATATTTGTTGGATGAGACAAAGAACTCCCCAGATGAAAAGGAAAATTGACAGCTAATTGACTCTGGTTAGTCTGGAAACAGGAGGACAAAGCCAGATTCTGGACTGATTGGCGTCTGGACTTCCTGGTGACTCACTCAAGCACCCATATAAAACCCAGTGCAGTAAACAGGTGGATGGAGTCGAGGAAAACATTCTGTAGTGTTAGAATTGGGGATAATCCCGAGTTGTGTTATATTAGAGGGACTAGCCTATCTTAGTAGTGATAGTTATTCACGGACATAGATCCAATCGGATTGCCTAGTTTCTCGAGTAACAACAGGAATAGACATATGGTAGGCAATTAATTATATCTACTTAAGAGTATGATTAGGAATAGAGTACAGTACTGTGTAGTGATATAATGTATAGTGATAGAATGTTCTATAAGTGCGGTGCTAGAAAGTATCATAGGAGCGTCGGCACTAGTATTCTATTGTGTGGCTTCATGTAGCTTGTGTTATATATCATTTTACTCGGGAAGTTGAGGACAATGTAGTGGAATAATAATTAGAGAGATTAAGGATGGTTGAGAGGGAGGAGGGGAATGTGTAATGGTAGGATCTTCAGTAGGGCATCTGCTGGGTTTCTACCCGTTCCTTAGTCTTTCCTGGTGTTGCCATGTCTCAGATCATATGATTGAGTTATTTGGCCGTATGACAGAGATCGGATCTCTGTTATAGATCTGAGTGCTGTTATTGGCCTACATTTGCCCAATTCTGGCCAGGACTGAGTTGCCCTCACCATGATGTTATCTGCTCTACAGGTTCCATGTACAGTTCCCCTTGAGTGTTCCACGTGAGTGGGAGAGGATGTACTTCGAAGAAGCAGTTTCAAAGTTTGACAATGATGGCTCAGCATCTGAAGACAGAGGTTGCTGAGAGGCCGCTACATAGGGCTTATACCCAAGTTGGTTTGCGGGAACCTGGCTTCTGCTGAGCAGGACATGTTGACGAGAGGGAGGTTTAGCCAAGTGATAGATGTACCAATAAACAGTCAGAACATTGCATAATTTATACTGATACCCAGAACAGTTAGATTGTGGTGTTAATATGAGGAATCTTTAGAACCAGTGACTCTAGATCCATTAAGATTTCTCCACTAACAGTGACAATAGGATTAGAATTTCCTGATTAACAATCCGTTAAATAACCGAGGAAGTTCATAGTGTGAATCAGACTCTAATTAGACAGTGTTTGTCAGGGGTGTCCAAGCATCCTAGTGGTTCCAGAGACAACGGAGGAAGTCTTCACGTGACCGGAGGAGCATCACCTGGGTGAGGCTACCTGTATGGGATACATGGTGCTGGTGTGTCTTCAGCACAGGGATGAGAATGAACTACTCTTGAACACTGATCTGAGTCTATAGACGATTTAGAATACACGTCACACATTCTACACCTTATACACACATACACTTCTCCTACATATACTCTTTGCTTTAATAAATTTCTTGTTTTTATTTGTTGAAGCGAGAGCTGTCAAGTGTGTTATCTTGGAGAAGAATGAGAGGGGGCATGATCCAGGGGTGAGTAAGAGTGAGAGGAAGGTGTCTTCAGATTGAGGGAGTGTGTGGACGGAGTCTGCTGGATATCTCCAGAATAGAGATATTGAATTAAAATAAATGTGGGTATCGATTCTCTTCACTCCAGGGACGACACTAAAGTGGTAAAGAAGAACAAGTAACTAATACGACATTCATTCTTTACACACACGACAAGAATTTTTAAAAAAGTCGACAGGGTCGACTTCATTGCACCGGGTTTTATCCCATATGGCTCGGTCTCTTTCCGCAGCACGGAAAGCGTCGCACAAAGCACGAACTCCGTAGCTTTTAGCGACGACCCACAGATGTAGAATAAACAGGGAAACGCAATGTTTTGATTACACCCATGAAGTATTGGTGTAAAGAGGACGCCCCTAAATTAAACAACAGGATTAAGTAATTAAATTGAGGCAATCAAGATAGCAAAAGAGAGATTACTAAATACCAGCCATTGTACACAACCTGTGGCGCTACTGACAGATGCAAAATCAGTATTAGAGACGCTCCTGTCTGGGAAATTGCCAGTACTAAGGACACTACTTTTTGAACTTAGCAGTCAGCATAAGGTCACCATACAGTGGATACCATCCCACTGTGGAATACCCGGAAACGACAGAGCTGATTGATTGGCTAAGGAAGGAGCAAAAGAAGAACAGCCTGATGTTCCCGTCATATACCACTAAAAGAAAAGAATGATCAAATCAGTCAGAAAGCCACTAAAACCTGCTCAAGATTACTATCATATTATTGACAGTTGAGAACAAGTCATTATTCTGCGTTTCAGAACAGGACACATTAGATTACGCAACCACATGTATACAAAATTCAAGATTGGTGAATCAGCCATGTACACATTGGATTAGCGTCTCAGACAGCAGAGCACATACTCCAAGACTGCCCAAAATACAACATATCAATTCAAATCTTCTGTCCTAGAGAGACAACAGTGGAAGATAAACTCTATGGACCGCTAAGTGAACTAAAAAAAAGACAGTTGTATTCACATAAGAGACAACATTGCAATTATAGACATATTTCAAGCGAACGAAAGAAGAAAAAAAGTAATTAAACTAACTGGTAGACTAACCATGACGATCACGAAGAGAGTTTAATGCAAGGGAGGAGATGTTTATTTTACCCTCTAAAGTTTAGGCGGAGTACGCAATTAATGTGGCAGTGGGGGGGGGGGGGGGGGGGGGGGGGGGGGGGGGAAATCGCCATATTTCATTATAAACCACCACATAATCCATTCCCTGGCAGTCAATAATATAGTTGTGAACATACCGGAGTTGTTTGTGATTCGTTTGGATTTACCATGGCGTCCGTCTGATACAGAGGTTGAACGCTTATAATAATCCGCTTGCATAACTAAACTAAAATCTTCATCTCTTGTGTGATTCCACTACTAACGTATGGATGTGAGAGTTGGAAATCAACGGTAGCTTTAGATAAAAAAAATTAGGCAACTTTGAGAACAAATGTCTTAGAAGAATTCTAAACCTCCGCTGAACAGATTTCAGAACCAATACGCAAATAAGACAAGTGGCTAAGCAAGATATTGTATCCAATTTTATAAGAAAACGCCGTTGAAACTATATCGGTCATGTACTCAGAATGGACAAGACAAGACTCCCCTATCAAGCTCTTATATAGACACCGGTAGGGAAAAGAAAACAGGGAAGACCAAGAGAGACCCTACGTAGAACCATCGTCAGAAAAGACTCATTCAACGGTCAAATAAACATCCAAGATCTACAACTGGTAGCAGCGAACTGCCAAGCATTGAGAGCCATGACTTCTGCCCTATGCGCCACCTTGGGCTCAAGAGGAAAGACTAACTAATTAGTAAACTATATTGAAGAGGATTCGAATCTTTAGTTAGAACTCTCTATGTTATAATAATGATTAGTGATTTAGTCACTTTATGAAATGCTCTGAAGATATATCATGGACTATCTATATTTTCGTATAAAAGATCTGTCGGTCGTCTGCCCTTGACTACGGCCAGTACTTAATGTGATGATCTGTATATTCAGATACCGTATTTGTAACTTTATAAT